>DWNR01004400.1:0-10918 GCA_018250455.1 Polygonus leo
ATAAAATTGCGTCCTCTAAAAAACGCAAGGTTAGGCCTAAAAAATGTAACATTTCAATGGACTAATAGGTGAAATAAATATCTTTAAAATTTGTCTATGAAAGAAAAAAGAAACAACTCTGCAAGTGTTCTTTTTTTAATTTTATACGTATTTCTTAAAAGTAAACGAGTACCCGCGTACGCTAAGCCACATAACAATGTCAAGTATTTCACAACTGAAAGAGGAGGTAAATTTGGTCAGCGTTGTAGATTTTAATCACCGGCTTGTCGAGTGTACGATTGTGAGGGCAGTGGGCACTCCGACACGTCCAGTCCAGTGGCAGTCGCTGTCAGCGGTAACGGAGGGCCGTCACTTAGTCAATAAAATTACGCGCTTAGCCCTATTACAATTAGAGGTGTGTACCGGAGGCAATTTTCGGGCTTCGGAGAAAATGCGGAGATTATGTCGAATAACCGGCGATTCTCTGGTTATTCTCCGCATAGTCATAATACTTTAAAAGGTCATAGTTTATAGAAAAAAACACAACGCTTTGCGAATTATAAATAACTTTATTAAAAGAATAGAAAATACCATAAGTAAGTAACGAGGTTATATCGTTCTAGTAGGTAACAAACAAAACAAGTCAACATTCATTTATACTTTTACCTAGAATTGCCTAATACTCATTTACATAGTAAAGTAATAGTTTTTTTTTCTTACTTACTTACATAATTTCTCTTTTTAATTTAAATAAGGGAAGTAATGTTTTTATTCTTGTTCAAAAAACAGAGCATCTCCACTGCTCTTGGCTTTAGTTTTGTTCGCCGACTACTAACTGCAACTAGGGATGTTCCTACATCAACTAGTACTAATAAATACGAGTTAGTATGCATTTCATTTGAAGAATAATGTAATATTATTTTAGGGTATTTATAATACCTAATAGTATCGAGTATTGAACAAAGATCCATCACTAACCGCGACTGAATAGTTTGTTCAGTTATTTTTACCAATCAAATATCCGGTACTTAATTTAAACAGCGATTAAGTTCCGGTACCCGTTGTTTGGCCGGGAATCGAGGTGCTATTATTATAAAACCAGGTGGTCCTACTGTATTTTCATAACTGTTTGACTTAAATAATTTTTACTTTTTAGTTAGTTTTGAAGAACATTTTTTAGTTAGTTTAGATTCTACATTTTTATAATTCTTCTTATCAAATGTAATTTTACCGAGCCGAAACGATTTTATTGTTTAGTATAGTAACCCAGGAAGTGAAGTAAGCCCTATGGAATTATGTATTCTAGCCAATTCCTGCAATTGTTTTAATTATCCTATACTATTTATATATCCTACTTATTGAAAGCAGTTTTCTTTGTATATAAAGTTAGTAACAATCTGCTTCTATAATTTCAATTAGTCTAATGGCCTCTGAAGAGAGAGCACTCAAAGCCACTGTAACTATCTATGTTATATTCAATCGCAATTAGACTTTATTGTTAGTCATTATCTGATCAACTAAGGAGTTTATAATTATATTAATAGATATAGTACTTAGATATAGTAATAGATATAGATCTGGTCAGTCTAAAGGTAAGTTCAGCATCTAGTTCTTGTGATTATTATAAATTAGCAGCCCGGGCGGACTTCGTCCCGCGATCTAATCCCGCGTTGTGTTCAAAATAAAAGTTTAGTGTGGACCCCCCTTATCACTTAGGAATATAAAAAAATAGATAACAACATATTCTCAGATCTACTGAATATAAATAAAAAATTTCATTAAAATTGGCTGACCTGTTTTGTAGAAGTATTGTAACTAAAACTGTGACACGAGAATTCTATATATTAGATTTATATTTTCTACGGTATAAATATTATTTATCGCTCAATATAAAACCTAATGTATTCGTATCATAAATATTTAAACAATAATAATGCGACGAGCAAGTACACCGAAACAAATGGATCGAATAAATCTGTTCAGTCCCAAATAAACACTAGACTACGAGACCTCAAATTGATGTTTACACTAAATATTTACCGTTTATATTTATTATACTTTGTCGCTTGTCCATCAGCGATATGTATGATTCATATGGATAAATTTACATATTATTTTTCGTATTAAAAGTGACAAACGAGCATGTAGTCTAACTAAAGGTAAGTGGTCATTGCTGCGTATGGAAATTTCTAATTACTCAACAATAGAGACATGATTTGATTGAATCGTAAGGTTCACTACAGATGCGTTGATATACTGAGGATTAAGATGTTCGCCTCAAATATTATGAGTTGGATGTACGACCGAATTGGGTTAAGATGTATTTGCCTTGTTAATTCTCTTGATTGTGTTAGCTACAGACATCTATTGGCAGCAGTGCCCAATTAATTAATATGGGCGGCATGCTCGTTAACTACTTTTTCGACGAAAAACTTTACTTGAGTACGCTGAAATGCTTGAAACTTGAAACTACGTCTTCAAAATTGAAGTTACATCAAGTTTATATTTTAGGGCTGTTAGTCTGAAGTACCATTATAATATAACAATAAATTGTTCGTGAAGAATAAATCAAACATTTTTGGCCTTTACTAGTCTCTAAGTATTAATTCGTAGCAGTTTTTGTTTAGTACTTGTTTCAATAAACCTTGGAATAATCCAAGGTTCATTAAAATTTAAATTGAAAAGTGCTAAAAGGTTGTAAGTAATTGTAATCCATGAAAAAAAAAACGATTAGTTCTGTCAATTTATTGTGGAGGCTCTCAGTGAAAATTACACTAACTTATTTAAAATCATAGTCTCCGACCATACTTTACAAGTGGGAGAGTTTAGATACACAACAGCAAACAATTAAATATCTGAAACTTGAAACTAGTGTTATTTGCCAGTTGGTAGAACTCATGTAGTTCGACCGGCGAGGTACCACCGCCACCCTCGTAATCCTGACAATACTTGTACAAGAGGTAAACATCTTAGTCCTCAGGGGTAGCAATGCATCTGTGGTCAATCTGAGGTACGACTAAATTATTCTTGGGGATGATTACTAACGTCCATGGGCAGCGGTGACCACTTACCATCGGGTGAGCTGTATGCCCTTTTGTTATCTTAAGACAATAAAAAAATCAGGTAAGGACTAAATTTCATACCATACTAGGGTATAACGTTATTCCCCAAGTATGTAATTTAGTTAATTCAGTAGACGTCAGTATGCCCGGCGGGCTATTACCAAGGCCTATCACCCCGTCTGTCAAACGTTAACAAATTAGATGCCAAGACGGATAGACGGAATTAGGGTTTAGCAATCTATTGGTACATTACATTTCAATTACTGATTGGTGTCCAACATATTCCATCTACTATGCGACTATTAGGTTAGTGCCATCATCAATCTATTAATACATCGGCATGGCGTGGGTCTCAGAATTAGTTGGGCTTAGGTCAAAGGGCACCGAGCTGGGTAAGTGCATAGTGGTAGACTTCACAAAGCTTTGAAAACTGTCTTTTTTTCTTCTTCCTAGAGCACGTGGTAATATTTTTTTTTAATGTAGGAAGGTAGCAAACGAGCTTGCATTCCACCTGATGGTAAGTGGTCACTGCCGCCAATAGACATCAGTAACCATCCCAAGCACAATTAAATCATACCTAAACTTGATTAAAGGTGCGTTGCTGCCTCTGAGGACTAAAATGTTCGCTTCGTGTATAAGAACAGTCGGCAACCGTGCCTCTCCAAACCGAATTTCACAACAATTGCTTTATGAGGGTGGCATTGGTACCCCCCGGTTGAACTAAACGTGCATAAAATATATAGAGACATAAAGGTTAAAAATCGGTCAAATTCAAAAGCTATGCAATTCTATGAAAGAGATAAATGAAATATAACAGGAAAATGCCTTTGCGCAGAGGTGGAATCAAGTATCTCATACGTACGTTACATGTACTCAAATTGTGTTTTTTATTAGTGTTCGGCACGCAGGGGGGGCAGTAAATAGTTTGTTTTGCTATCTATATTTCGGTTTTGGAAAGACAGGGTAGCCGGCTATACCTACGAAAGATCTAAGTCATCAGGAGTAGCAAAGAATCTGTGATCAAACTCATGTGCGATTAAATCGTACTTAGGAATGATTACGAGTGTCCATGAGCGGCAATGTCCACTTCTGCACGCTCGTATCCTATACGATAAAAAAAACTAATCCTCACCAAAATTGGCGTTTACTCTATACACGTATTGTACTATAAACATGTTAAACATAAATAGAATAGCCATTGATTGACATTTTGAAATTGGACGAGCGTCGAGGCTTTGTGATCTGCCGATTAATTGAATTTTAATTAGAGTGCGTTGGTAGTTTCTAAATGCTTATACAATAGACAAATGATACATGTTGTTAAATGGAACGGTGCCATTAAAATCATACGAGATACTGATACGCTTCGCACGAGGTATGACATAATTTGATCATGTACCTATATAGAATTTATAGTGTATTATTCTATATGCCGGGAGCACATTTTTACTCGGTAAAAGCACACATCGCACATGTATATATCGCTTCCCCGCGCATCTGTTAATGGGTGTACAAAATTTCAGGACGATCCATTGAAAAATTCAGGATGATCCATTGAGTATTTAAGGCTTAAAAGGGTAAAAAAGAAATCGAGTCACATTCGCATTCATGATATTATATCACCATCACCATTCGTAGAATTAGTGCTAGATACTACGAACAAATATTAGTGCTACGAAGTTTGCAACTTACTCGTAGTACATGGCTATGTGCAAGTGCCGTAGTAACTTCATAACTTTGTTGTTAGAATTGATAAAGTGCAACTCTGTGTGACATCTCATACAACTTTCGCAATGAGTTCTTGAATTTATATCAGTAATAACTTAATAAAAAGTTTCCTTACATTCTGAAGGTTTGATTTTTAGATATGCTATCACATTTAGAAATTAAAGAAATATTTACCACACATTAATTAAAACATAAGATAATTATGTAACTGTACTTCTTACTGTAACTGTAACTTTATAGTTTATAACAGTATATAACTGTCCAATAGTGGAAAAGTGGTAAAAAAGAAGATAGTAAGGGATTTTCATTAGTCGCGCAAAGATTTCTTGAATGTTGTTAGTAAGTAGTAATAACAGAATTTTAAAATTGTATCCATTAAGGGTGTAGAATAGAATGTTTGTACATTAATTATATCAGCAATTTCAACGAAACTGTGAGCAAAAGCTTTTAAGGCATACGACGCATGGACATCGCGTTGTATCTCGTTTCATAATTAATTCCAATTAAAATATGCTTAACAATAAATTTATCGTGAAACATTTGAGCGTAAAATGTCACTAAGCCCATTACTTGTTGTTTATCTGAACGGACGCGAGAATTAATTCATACAAATTTATATTTTAATCAATGATCATGCAATTTCTTACTTCAATACAAAATTATGATTAACAAATTCATATTCGCATTCGTGATATTAAGTTAGCATTATCACCATCCTATTCGTAGTTGGAAGTACAAATACTACGAACTAAATATTAGTACTACGAACTTCGTAACTTGTTCATAGTACGTCGCTACGTGCAAGTGCCGTAGTAAGTTCATAACTTTGTGGTTAGAATTAATAAAGTAATAATGTTCGTGTACGTCTATGTGAAGTCTCATACAACTTTTGCAATGGGTTCTTGAAATTATATCAGTAATAACTCAATGATTAGTTTCCTTACATTAAGAAGTAAAATATTCAATCTTGTAAAGAAAGCAATACATATCTGTTATGCATAGTGTAATGATCTAACTTCGCGTTTGAGATAATTCCTTTGCTTTACAGTGGAAATGTGGTAAAAAGAAGATGAGCAGAGAGTAGAAGGTAAGAGATTTTTATTAGTCGCGCAAAGATTCCTTTAATGATGTAGGCAAGCACTAAGAATGGAATTTTAAAATTTTATCCATTAAGGGAGTTAAATAGAGGATGAAGTTTGTACATAAATGATATCTACTACTGCGAGCAAAAGCTTTTATAGCATACCACGCACGCCCGTAATGATGTCTCTCATTTTATAATTAATTCCAATTAAAAATGCCTGACATTAAATTTATTGTAAAACTCTTGAGCGTCAGTATGTCAGAGCGTCAGAGCGTGAAAAGTCACGAAGTCCATTACTTGTTTGTCTGAACGAACACGAGAATTAATTTATGCAAATTTGTATTTCAATCAGTTGTCATGCAATTTCTCACTTCAATATAAAATTTATCGTAAATAAATTCACATTCGTATTAATAATATTAAGTTTGCATTATCACCATCGTATACGTAGTTTGAAATACAAATACTACGAACTAAATATCAGTACTACGAAGTTCGTAACTTACTCGTAGTACATCGCTACGTGCAAGTGCCGTATTAAGTTCATAACTTTGTGGTTAGAATTAATAAAGAAATAATGTTCGTGCATCTCTGTGTGACATCTCATACAACCTTTGCAATGAGTTCTTGAATTTATATCAGTAATAACTCAATAATAAGTCTCTTCTGAGGCTCGAAGTTTGAATCTTAGATTTTCTTCTTAAAGTTAAAAAAAACTATGATCGGATTAGATATATGTAGGTATATTTGGTTTTTTTACCACGCAACCAAATCACTATATATCATGTCAAAAATTGAGATGAAGTTTCGAGTAAACCCTAGTCAAATATGAGACGCACATATTTCATAAAACCTTGTTCACAATTGTTACTTTTTCAATTAAAAATCTACTAAACAATTTCAGAATAAAACACTTGAGCGTAATAAAGTCACAAAGTCCATTACTTCTTTGTATGAATGAACGCAGGAAGTAATGAATGCAGACTCATATTTTAATCAAATGTCGCACAATTTCTCATTTTAATTTAAAATTTATTACCAACTTTGTTATAAAATGGAATAATGAATTCATACGGAAAATAAGTTGTAACATTCCTTCTATTGATAATAGAATGTAAAGCAAATATCGTACATAATTTACATACCTGAGATTTGACCCACTGTAGCAATAATATGGATATTAAATTTCGTACTTGTTTTTTAAGGTTATAAGGTGCATTTACCTATTCTTATATAAGCCAAGATAAACATTTGTTTATCAGCGATTCTTTAAGATTAAAGCTAACGAGAAAATTCCTTAAAAGGTACCTTCAAAATGATCTTCAAGAAAGGTCCAATTTACGTCGTACTAAAAGTTAGGGGATCAAAAGCAGGACCTCTGTCCAAATGATGGACGTTTTCGAAGACAAATAGCCATTTAAACGGTCACTGGTTATGTTCTTAGGGAAATAAATAAAAGTTGTGACAGTACATATTAACTTTTAATGAATATTCAGTGTATGTTGTTTGGTGTGGTCGAAAATCCGAACGTTTTAATCATGGGAGCCTCAAATTCGTTCATTAAATTTGGATTTCATAAATCCTATTTTATAAATAAAAGAGAAATCTATGTGAATAATCTGTTGCTTTATTATTATACAATTTACGATAACGATAATCTGTTTAAATGGATTATAATACTCAATTTCTCTGATTATAATTTAAAGTAAGAATTATGTTAGAAATATAAAATTTAATATTGTACGCCTTTAAAGGCAGGACGTAGAATTAAGATGTCATTATGTTCTGTTGTCCACAATAAAGATATTGAATTGAATAGGAAAACGAAAATAAATAATATTATCTATGAAATATTGATATAAGTGTATAAACGCACACACATTTATAAGAAATATGTGCCGTGCCATATTGCATGCCATATTTGCCACATTTTATAATATATGCCATAAGCTAATAAGTGGCTGGTTTCGTTAGTCAAACTCCCAAAACCGTCTAAATATATACTCATTATATTTTTTTTAATGTGTAAACAAAGCTACGTTATATAAAGGATGGCTCAATGGGTATTATCACAATTGGGTAACAGAGATTTATTTCTTACAATGATCAAATTTGTGGTCGCTAGTGAAATTCATACTTATTTTATCATCGATCATCGTGTTTAAGTAGTAATTAAAAATACTATGCTGAGTCCATAAAGAGTTTAAGAAGAAAAAGAAAGAAAGAAAAAAAATATTAATAGTGAATATACACTTGTATACATATGTGACTTAATCTGCTAAAACAGTTAAATTGAATGATGTATCATGTATCTGTTTAAATGTAAGATAAAATCGATAGTGATTAATTAGCTTAACGACATAGTCTTCTAGCATTCTTCTATCTTCTTTTTTGTTCATACTCAATTCTTCATATCTATTATTGTTGGTTGCTGGTCAAGTGGAAATTGATGGACTTCATACCCCATTAAGATTTTTCTACATTCTCAGAACCGTGATGGTTTTTTACGATGATTTTGTTCATGACTTCAAAAAGCAAATCATATTTTTTTTATTGTGTAAAGGTAGCAATCGAGCATGCAGTCCACTTGATGGTAAGTGGTCACTGTCACCCATGGACATTAGTAGTCATCCCCAAGTACGATTAACCCAAGGTTGACGACAAATGCGTTACTACCCGTGAGGACTGAGATGTTTGCCTCGTTTGTAGGTATAGCCGGCAACCACGCCTCTTCAAACCGAAACACAATAAATTGCTTCACGGAGGATTATGAGGGTGGTGGTGGTACCTCTCCGGTCGAACTACATGACTTCTACCACCTGGCAAAAAAGTTTCTTAGATTATGTTAATCTAAAAGGGGTCGGTAGACGTAACATGGAGTATCATCAAAATAATACAACGAAGGTTTTTTTTAGAATGTTGATATCTGATATTTTGTTTTACTGTCAGTTTGTTTAACCGGGATAATCCCAGAAAATACTAAACGTTATTTAGTTTGAAAATAATATTAATTTTAATGTTCCTACCAAATATCAAATAATTTCAGATTCTATTGTATACACGCAAGCCATTTAAAATATGAGCAGTGTGTTTCTACTCGTATATACTCTACTTGTATATTCTCTACGCTATGATTTTATAAAAAGGCACAAAAACAAATAAAAACATGTAATACTGGTACTTACATATTTGACACAAAAAGGAAAAAATAAAATAAGTGACTACATAAGCGCATTCTTTGACTGTTTTATTTCAGCAAAACAATAACGATTCATTCTCCCTCGAGCGCCCTCGCTCACTCGGTGCTTACTGCTACTACTCACTACTCAATGTTACAATATAAATACATAGTGTACACTACCGTAGCCTACAATACTGTATACTTGTCCGATGCGCCAACTAACTCTTATTCTAATTTTCATGCAAAAATGTACCCTATTACCTTATCGATACGACTTAATTTACTTAATTTGTGATGATAATTACATCGAATAATAAAATAACTAATGAATGGCGATGAAATCTTAACTTACAGTGAAATTTGAAATGTGTAATAGCACCGAAATGATCTTATGTTAAATGCAATAAGGCACATTTTTGCATGAACACGATAAGCTGGCCAGACTGCAGTGGAGATCGCGTTGCACATTTTTACAAATGTGGGCATCATTGTTCTGAAAAGAAATTAAATGATGTTAGATAAAATAATTTGCAAATACAAGTACAATAATAGTGCGACGGTCGAGGAAAGATCAACAAGCCACAAAGGACCAGGTGACGGAAAGTGGTCCTCATCGGGATGGGAATTCATTTACAACATCTTACGGTTAAAGACATTTATATCTTTTTTTGAACAACCTCATACATGTAAGTGATAGAAAGGTTATACTTATATCCACGTCCCAGGGTAGCAGAAATTCGCACATGCATTAGGTCTCGTGAGACTTAACTACCTGTGCCACAATCTTTTTGAAGCTTTTTGGGTAATAGTATCTAGACATATTTATACCGTTACTGGGCACGGGTCTCTTGATCTCTTCTCATAACGAGAAGGCAGTCTTTTGAAGCCACGTGTGTAGTCTATGCAATATAGAGCGGTGTGTACTAGGGCAGCAGTCACATGAAGCTATGACTATAGTGTGTATGTAAAATAGAGCGGGTGTGTACCAGGGCGGCAGTCGCTTGGCGCGGCGCTGCGCGCGCAGCAGCAGGCGGTCGAGCTCGGCGCGGCAGGCGCAGTGCAGGAACTCGCGCGGCCGCACGCCGCGGAACACCGCCGCGGTCGACGGCTTCACGTTGTAGAAGATGATCGTCTGCCCGCGCGCGTGGAAGTCCTCGATTAGCGCTTTGATGCCCTAAGGACGTAATCGGTTGTTTAATCCTTCATTTATTCTTAAAAGTCATTTGTATGGTATTACAAAGATAACATGCCTTACCTGCTCATAGCCAGGTTGTAATTACTACGTTAAACATTTAAAGAGAAAATATGATAATATGAAAATATTTAAAGAATGAAAAATAAGCTTCTAAAGTATGAAAACTTAAATATTTTGCTATTTTAAAAAATAATTGCATTAAAAATTTATAGCCATAGAAATTAGGTAAATTAGCGCGCAAAATAAATGCTTTCATGTTTCTAATACGATTTTTAGAAATCTACGTGGACCATTGTGGTGTTATTCTTCAGAAGAAGAAGGATTTAATCTAAGCTAGGCTACCCACCACGATAACCAAATAGAAATTGGATATATAGATTTCATACTTCAAGCGTGATAAGTTTAATTCGCAATGCCGAATTAACTATGTTGGAGGCTGTAGGACAAAATACGTTCCAAACACACTCGACTTAATTTTATTAATTTGTTGACAGTCTATTACTAATCTTCATACTTGAGGAAAAAAATGAAACGTTTTATTTGATTGCGAATTAAATAAAATTAAAACATTTGAACTTTGGCTCCTAGTCCAAGAATCCGTCATACTTATTTAATTACTAGCTGACCCGGCAAACGTTGTTCTGCCATATAAAATATTACTGAATTTCCCGTAGGAATGAGCGATTTTC
>DWNR01004401.1:0-10916 GCA_018250455.1 Polygonus leo
GTCCATGGGCGGCAGTGGCCACTTACCATCAGGTGGACTGCATGCTCGTTTGCTACCGTTACACAATAAAAAAAAGTGGTGGTAATTCACCTAGTGGTAAATTGGCTCAGTGCTGATGACATGATTATTGACATCTGCGTGTCAAGTAAGTCTACAACTTCTATGCTTAGTAGAAGATGATCACAAATGCTTTGTTACTCCTAAGGATTAAGATGCACGCGTCTTGTATAAATATGGCCGATAACCACCTTCCCCATCAAAAACAACTTGTCACTCATTTGAAATATTCTTTTACTTTTCGGGTTGTCTGGAAGAAATCGTTATTAACGGATAGACAAGATTGCCCATGGTTTGTGTTATGTCCCTGTTATCTTTTTTTGTATAGCTATGTAAAAACAATATAGAGCGTATCTATATATTTATTTGTCTATGTATCTAAATAAAGCATGATTGTGTCCGCTGGCCCGCTGACCCAACACCTGAGTGGCCAAATTGTGTTGGGGTTCCGACATTCAACCAGTGTTTATTATTGTTAGAGGATTGTACTTCAATTAATACTACGACTCATCTGCTGAATGCACCGACATTTCTTTTTTTTTAATAGTATAAAGGTAGCAAACGAGGACACAGTTCACTTGAGGGTAACTGGTTACTGCCGCCCACGGATATCAATAATCATCCCCACGCACAATTTAATCATATCTAAATATGATCACAGGTGCGTTACTACCCCTGAGGATTAAGATATTAGTCTCGTGTATAAGTATAGCCCGCTTCCACGCCTCTTCAAACCGAAACTCAAGAATTGCTTCACGGAGAATTATGAGGGTGGCGGTGGAACCTTCCCGATCGAACTATACGAGTTGTACCACCTGACACTTCGGCGAAGATTTGGTGCTGCACCGCATGGCAAGTGATTTCGGCTGAAGTGTCTTGAGATGATGAAGATGAGTTACTTAGGAAATATTGGTTTTATTTTTTACTTGAGGATTACGAATACATTGAGATGGTACTTACATCAAACAATTGATATGGTCGTTTCTGAGGATCGCTATCTAGATCGCTTCTAATATAAGTAACATCCGTTTCCGAACCCTGAGGTCCGACCGAAACACAATTTGCTTGTAAATTATTGAGCCTTTTCGCCTCATTCATGGCGATTAGCGTACTAAAAACTAAATTATTATATTAACTAAATACAAGAATACGTGAAATTTATTTTACCGATTTTTTATACAGTTTTGCGGGCATCTGTCCGTCCAGTTATTGATAGTGGCTAGTTATATCTCATATACCCCTATATTAACAGAAAGCCTAAGTGATGTAGTTAACAAAATTAGGCATGATTGTGTCCGCTAGCGGGTGACCTAGTAGCTGAGTGGCCGAATTATGTTTTCCCTACATCATAGCACTACCTTATTTTGTCCGTTATATGCGCTTTGAAATTCAGGATTTTGCTATGATTTTTATTAATAAAAAAAAAGTATTATAATCATGTTTTATAATATCTTTTGTTTCTTAACTAATCAATTTCAACCAATAACTGGTCATTAAAGTAATTAGGAAATACGAACAAGAGGTGACGTTTACTGTATCGATTGTTTACTATAAACCATTTTAGAGAACCCTGGCCCGTTAAATCTAGTTCTATCAACTAATAGAAAACTTTATTAATAGAAAGCCTGAGTAACACAGTTAACAAAATTTGGCAAGTGACCCAGTACTAGTGTGACCATAGAGACATTCAAAGATGTAATGAAAAATATTATCAATAAAGTTAAAGTATGTATTGTACACAAATTCTCATTATTTTTTTAGTTCATTAATGTTTTATTTAGTTATTTAAACTTTATGTAGCCAATACAAAAGTATGATGCAAAGGTGGACTTAATGCTAAAAGCATTCTGTGCCGGTCATCCTACAGCAGTAAGAAAACGACGAAGGTGTTATTGAAAAAAAATGTAAATTCTCTTTACGTAATAATAAATAAACACAAACGAAGTATATAAAACAAAAGTAAAAGTAAAAAAGTATAATTGTAATAAATAATAGATAACATGTTGACAGTAACTGGCCATTAAAATCGGTAGTAGTTAACAAAATTTGGCGGTCGGCCCAGTAGTGGAGTGGCCGAATTGCGTTGGCTCTACATCATTCCGCAACTTTACGTAGCCTGTTGAATGCGCTCTGAAATTCAGCCGGGGTTTTATCAAACCTATTGTAATAGAGTTCTAGTTCAATCTGGTTTATCTATACTAACGTACTAAGAGGGAATAAATGTTACTTTCTGTACTTATTTTGAATTAAAAAAAATTGTAGACGTTAAGAAAATTACAAAAAGGAAAATTGTATAATTGAACTAGTATGTTACAAACTGTTTCTTGTAATCAGTACATTTAAAGAAAAATTAGTTACTGATCAGTTTGAAATCATTCACGTAAAGAAATCTACATTATCCATATAGTTACCTACTTCTAATATAGAAAGAGAAATTTATTCGGTTATGATCGTTATATTCTTAAATGAAGCTATTGAACCGATTCTGAAGTCGTTGGCATGAACGCTACATTATCTATTGCTGCTACAGATATTTTTAGTGTAGCATAGAAAGAAAAAATATGTTTACTTATACTCATTTGTAGTAGATAACTCAGAAATGTGGCTACTTTGCTCGATTTGGAAAGATGTATGTAGGTATGTGCGTGTATATAGTAGAGGGGCAGGATAGCATAAGGTCTTTTTATTTAAAATTAATACGAAATATTCATAAATGCTGATATCTGTTTCAAAAATTACGATCGCATAGACAATAAGTAGCACGGAATTTCTTACCGGTTACACATTATTTTAACATCTCATTGTAAAATAGCATTGCTTTAACAAAACTTGTTTTGTTTTCCAAATTTCGCAACAAAGATACAAGCAAGTCTGTTCCTAATCTGTTTTTTATCTATACCCAAGCCGGAGGGCATTGACTCCCTCCGTAGGTATGTCTGGGTTCCGACTGCAGACCGAATTTAATTATTACTTGCCTTCGATATTTTCTCCTAAATCCAGACGGGTACGTTCCGAACGATTAGGCAGAATTGAAGGAATTGCTCAGATTCAAGTCTTAATTGCAATTTAGAAAGGTGAGCTGATTGCTTAAAATATTAATTTTTTTTATACTATTAAAATAGCTAACAATCTGTAAAAGTTGAGAAAAATGGACATTTATTATAAACGATTGGAGGTTATAGCAATCTTATCTAAACCATCAGTGACTGAACCTTTGAGGATTAAAATGTTTCTTTCATAAAGTAATCACACTTATTCAACCAAATGTACCAATTACCTACTCACTACCTACATAGATTATATCAGTCCTGAAAGGTAGAAATGTATCTTTAGTGGACCAGAAGTATACTTTAGTTCAATCTTAGATTCTCTAGAAGGTTCTTCAGTTCCATAGACGGTTGCCTTACCATCAGATTGACTGCAGGATTGTTTGATAAAATCTAAGATTAGTATTTTGAACATTCATATAAAGCTTACAAAATGGATAACATGTAATTAAGTGTTTCAGTGGTGCGAACAAGCGTAAATCAGTTATTTCACTTCACCTACATTTGCGGATTTGGGTCAGTAGGTGTATTTATATATAACATCTTGTTCACAATAACACAGGGTGTGTTCCAGGAATCAACTTAAATCGATGGAAAATGTCTGAACAATTCTAAATTGTGGTTTTCCGTTTATTTTTCGTTGTATTTGAAGAATAATTGAATGTTATTTCAAAAATGCTTGTGATTTTTGTGTCGTAAATCTTTTAGGCTTATGTTTAAACAATGAAATTTAGGCTAGGGTTATTAAGGAAAAGACTATTAGGTAGAGATATTTGCTGTTACATACACAAAAGAAAAAAAACAATTTGATATTTATTTCTACAAGAAAAATTTGAATTCACTAACATCATTTTACACCTGTTACGTCTAAGATGAATTACGTCAGTTAAGATTTTGTGTAATTTTCAAAAAAAGAATATAAATTCGATGAACTATTTCACTACCACCACTCGTCTTTGATTAAGCAAGTTATTAGTGAGACGCACTAGCAAAAAGCGGAAAAAAAGTCAAAAATATTTTTTTATCCGGATTAAGAATTGCGGAAATCGAACGCCTGAATCTGGAACAAAAACCGTCTATAGACGACGCCATGACACTTTTTTTGTCGCCGACCTAAGATGGCGTGACATCGCATGCTTCTAAAACAAAAGAAGCCCCACCCACTCACGCACAAAAAAACCGGAAAAAATCAAAAAACGCACAAAACTACGAAGCGAATTAAAACAACGTTGCGTGCAACGATAAAACGGTTGAGTGCGGAAACGAGCGAAAATTTACGCCGAAAATTTTCCGAATTTTTTATCCGGGCACACTACAACATAATCCGGGTAAGCGGCATGCAAACTCGTATAACAGTGGCATATTTACCCGGTATCGCATCAGACGCCCACTTGTTGCTTTGCCAACTTCTGCGTCGCCAAACTTCGCAATTTCACCGACTTACAATTATCTTCTTACTCCCGAAATTCTTCGCCTACCACTAAACGGAACACAATCAATTCGAAGCACCTTTAATTTTCAAACACGCATTAACCACTAGTTAAATATTTCATCTAAATTTCACTACTTATGCCTAATAAAATTAATCTACGAAGCCGATTACAATTACAAGCGAACTTCTATCGGAACTTTCACAGGAACTCGACAAAGTGAGAAATTAAAACTGGTTAAAACTGCTTTAAACCGGTAAATTTGTCTAAGTAACACGCGTACAAAATACGTTTTCGGAACCTATACACAATCAACCTCGACACCGTCTTAAACAGTTCGGGAACACTTGGCCAGCACTTATAAGAAAACGTCGTACGAGGATTTACGCGTTCGGAAATTTTCGTGCGCGCGTTCTGCTGTAGCAAAACCTTAGTTTAGTTGAATGACGAACCGTATGAGTGTTTAGAGTGTTAGATTATTATTTTATTTAGTGATAACGTCGGAGTGTTCTTGCATCAGTGCACGCGGGCCGTTTTGCAACAGGTTGTCTGATCGGCTGTCTGGCGCATGCGTCGTGCGCCCGCCTATGCACTTCGCTACAATGGTAGTACTTTATCCACCCTTAATGTAAAAACCGAGTTGTTTATGGAAATTCGGTATTGCAATAATAATTTCGTCCGTAAAGTCAATTTCGCTCGATGTTATTGTAAAAGTTTTTACATTTACAGCGTTGTCATTGTAAAATGCGTACGCAACGTGTACTTACATTGTCAAGTGTACAATACATTGGAAAATCGAATTGTGTCTAGTTCAATGGCACATACATTGAAGTTGCAATATCATAATATATTATTGTTCTGATGTAATACTAGTAATATTATGTAGAATAATGTAGATCTCTAAACATACATACTTGAAATCTATGAACATAAAGGTAGCAAACGAGCATGCAGTCCACCTGATGGTAAGTGGTCACTGCCATCTATGAACATCAGTAATCATCCCAAGCACAATTAAATCATACCTAAGTTTGATCACAGATGCGTGTTTACCCCTGAGGACTAAGATGTTTGTCTCGTGCATAAGTAAAGCCGGCAACCACGTCTCTCCAAACCGAAAAGCAATAATTGCTTCACGGAGGATTATGAGGGTGGCAGTGGTACCTCCTCGTTTGAACTAAACGAGGTCTACCACCTGGCCATTTCTGATTAATTACAATTGCCTATCGGGGATATGAACTCTGAAAGACCCTGCTCGCCCCTAGGAACATGGTCCCTAGCGGAACATATTAAAAAAAATATTTCTTTTGCTTTAAAATTTAAATATCATCAGTCAGATTTTCATCGATGTTTATGTAATTGTAATAACTTACCTACTGAACTAAACACTGCTATGAGGAAACCTGAACCTGGGTCAATAAATAATTGTTCGAGATGATGATAACACGTAGTAGTAAATTAATGTAATTACACTTACCGTTAGCTTCATCATACCTTTAGTGTTTACACAACTTATTTATTGTATAAATATTACTGTCATCGACATCAACATTTATGCTCCTTACAGTTCGTTTTGCGTATTTCTTTTGTCCTATGTCTATTTCTTACGTCATTTAGTTATAAAATTGAAAGAAGCTAGGCAAGTATGTCAGAAACGTGCCATTTGGCACTCGATAGTCTCTGCCTACCCCGTTAGGGATTTGGCGTGACAATCCTGAAATATAATAACCTCTTAAATGAAAATATTTATTTTTTCCTGTAGAAACATAAAATGTATCTATAAAGTAACTGGTAACCATAACAATTTACAATGAGTCTGTCAGTTGGCACACAGGGCTTGCCCTGCCTTGGCTTCTGAGGTTCCAAACCTAGGCATGATCGTTTGAATTTTACGTGCATATAATGCTGTTTACTGAAGGGACACAAAGATTCCTATATTTATGCCAAAATGTTTGTCAGAATACAAATTAAGTGTGAACGAAGTTTACCAATATGCAAAAGGCCAGCGCAGTGTACTATAGCCTATATCCTACTCATTACGACCGACTGAATATGACCCTGGAACAATAATAACCACTTATAAATTAGAATTGAAATCCCAAAGTTGGAAAGGGTTGGCAATAGCCAGCTCATGTCCCACCGAAGACGCGAATGGACCCATACGGGAGCGAATAGCCGAAGTATGTGAGTTCACCCCTTCTTGCCACAAAACACACGGCAAAGCTGTAAAGGCCATTAGGGCCAACAGCAACTACACAATTCGAAAAAAAAATATAATTGAACAGTTTCGGTCAAAATTTTGAAACCCTTGTGTCTACACGTCAGAATCAGCGCATACCTATCTGTACCCTTGAGTTTATACTATAATTACTTCTTGTACATGTTTAAAGCATTTGAAGCAAGAGGTTACATGGACCGCTGATCCAATTACACCTAAGTCTTTATTATACAACCCTCTGATTACACGTGTAGCAAATCTTTACACTACAACGGGGACAGGTAGTACGGAAAATGAACAATCCAACTTATATTTAGCTACCAGCTATGACCATAAATTTATTAATCTGCTTCCTTTTTGTTTTACTTTAAAAAGGTACATTAATGTTGCTCATGGACACTTGTACCTATCTGTATCTGTATCTACAGCAAATAACTGAGGGGTCGTACCTGAGGTTAACTTATACGTTGCTCACCCTGAAGACTATAATGTTCGCCTTGTGTAAGTGTATCCAGCAAACACGGCTTTCCAAATTCGACACAGAAAAATTGCTTCATACAAATTCATGTGTGTTGTGATGATAAATACCTCCCCGGTCGAACTACCACCGACCACCACGAGTTCAACCACCTGGAAAAATGTCATGAAATATCTGCTGAAAGAACTGCATCGACAATCTCGCGACCGAAGGTTCGGCGCTACGCCGTGTGGCACGTAAATTCGGCTCATGTACCTTAAGTGAATATTCAGTAACGTAATTTTTTCCTTTTCTTAGGTCATGATCTTATTGAGAGATCCAGCTCCATCTTAGATTTGACTAGGTTAACGTAAGCACAAACTTTAAAATGTAGAACTCATACAGTTCGACCGGGAGGTACCACCGCCAGTCTCATAATCCTCCGTGAAGCAATTCTTGTGTTACGGTTTGGACAGGAGTGATTGCCGGCCTTATTTATACACGGCGAACATCTTAGTCCTCAGGAGTAGCAACGCACCTGTGATCAAACTTAGTTTTTGACTGATGTCTTGGTTGTTCTAAAGTAGTTTTAAGAAGTAAAATTGGCCTTAGACCCAATAATTACTATT
This sequence comes from Polygonus leo, assembly GCA_018250455.1. Taxonomy (NCBI): domain Eukaryota; kingdom Metazoa; phylum Arthropoda; class Insecta; order Lepidoptera; family Hesperiidae; genus Polygonus; species Polygonus leo. The sequence continues at coordinate 7,839 of DWNR01004401.1, forward strand.
AATATACTAAGAGGATAAAGATAAGCAACTAACTATACGTAAACTGTAGACACTTATGATGCCTCAAAACAATCTCTTACGGTACAAGCAACAGAAAACCAATTTTTAAAATTCAGCGTTCTTGAAAATCGAATCTCGGACTTTATTACCAAACGTAATACATAACGTCATAATATCAATCGCCACAATATACGAATACAAATAAAACAGAAAAAAAAATCTCTTCCTGCAATATATTTAAATTGCATTATTAGTTTTGACGCCACTGTAGAATGGCCATTGCTTTCGGCCTCTATACCCGCGTATAGAATTAGGTGCAAGCGATCCAGGCTTTATCTAGCCCAATTGTAGATATCTCAGGCGAACTGGGGAAATCTTGGGCGAACTACAAGCATCTTAGGCGAATACAAACGTCTTCTCCGAATTGAGTACGAAACTGCGTTACCCGAAATGATACTTTCTATCTACCTTTTTAAATTTGAAAACAGTAGCAGATACGCATTTGTTTTTATATTTTTTCTTCGTAATGATACGCCTTGATAACAATGGAGCTATCGACGTTCAAAAAGCATTCTGGAAAGCATTGACTTTGTATAAAATATTTTGAATTTTTATTTTATCTTGAATTCAACCTGTTGCTCATGACATCTGTGGCAAGTCTCGGATAGGCCTGCAGTTCGTTCCTGTTCGAATTTAACAAATGTATTGTTAATACTGGTAACTCTCTTAACTAACTAAGTAAACCGAGTTATATGTTCAATTAGATAAGAATTACCAATGAAACAATTTTAAAAGTAAATGCTAAATGATAATCTTAAACTTGAATCTAAATAGAGCTAACAACATTTTTGTACCTAATTCACTTACACTAAATTGGACATATCTACCTTATACGGCCGTATTAATAAAGTGAACTCAAGATTGAGATGGATCTTGAGTTCGTTTTTAAATCCATTATCTAGTATTAAAAACCGCACTTAATATCGATCTCAATCTTGAGTTCACTTTATTAATACTACGCTAGTCTAGATACCTAAAATACTTCACATTTATCGACAACTCTTACGTAAATCTAATTATTATATACATCACATATATACATATATATACACATATACACATCCACATACACATACTATAATTTACCACACACATCATAATAGTAATCAAAATCCACCATACAACACATCATACACCTTAATCATACACATAGTCTTACTCACACACAAATATAGCAGCGAGACGCAAGTAAACATTAGCAATGTAACTTCACAGACACAAATTGTGAAACTTACGCGTCGTTTTTCAGCGGACGGACCGACGGACGAGTTAGCGAATTTAATATAGACGCCGTTGCGTTCCGTCAGACAAGTTCCTCTCCAAAATGTGTGGAACTTCCACAATAAAGTCTTCATACTCACACGTCTACTTCTGTTTTGCTAGCTGTTCCCGTATTATGTTATGAGAATGATATAATTGCTTTTGCTGTTTAGACTATATGATTTGTTCTTAATTTCGGAAAAGATTAGAGATGGTTTGAAATAAAAATAGTAAGTTAGGAAGCATAAGTAACAAAAATAAGGCACAAAGAAAAAAGAGTTATAACGGCAGAAAAAAAAAGAATATACATTATACATACAATCGAAATCCAAAATTAAATAGCAAATAATACTATACTCTTATATATTATCTAAAACATTATGAATTATTATTAAGAAATATGGAGCATTATTTTCTGCAAAATTGAAAAATTGGACGCCATACTAATTTCTACGTTGTTTTTTTTATTTCTTTTAATGCCTTTTATTTTTGCCAGTGATTTATGCTCATTATTTATGCTCATTTATGACTTTCATTATACCTCATTCTCATTTCAAAAATGTAGTTCTACATTCTACAGTCTAGTTGGTTTGATATCATTAACTTACATTTGGGACTTTGCGATTATTTAGGCATCCATCCATAAGCTCTTTGAGGTCCACTCCTGAACATAGATCTCTTTTAAATGATGCCACGTAAATTTGTCCTATGCCTTTTGTATTCAGCGGTTTCTTCTCCAGGTCAACAGTCCACCTAGTCTTTATATAGGCATAAATAAAAATATATCTACGAAGATAACAAAAATGTTTCGCGAGATGTGACGTCACATTATCTAGGCGCGTATAAGCACTATGTGCATAATTTTGTCGTAAAAAGTTTGTTTTTAATAGAAACAATAATTTTATTTGTTGCAATAGACAAATTTGTTTTTTTTTCTATTGCAATAGACAAATTTGTCTTTTAACCTGTTAAAATTTTAGAAATTGTTGTTGTAGAATAGGTTTATTATTAGTTCAATAAAGTAAAAACAAAGTTGGTTAGTTAAAAAATGTTTGACAACGCAACTAATTATTATAACATCGTCCATCTTTTATTTACAGCAAGAATTTCCAATCCTAAATAAACTGAAAGCACCGATTCACTTCGCGTTCTGCTATGGGCATTTCCATTTTAATTGACCTTCCTTGGCTATGAAACTCTCATCTTCCGAGAGGTCATTCTCATTTCTGGCTATCTCTGGCTTAGTTAGGCAATTTTAATGAAACCTATCGCAGAGTTAAGTTAAACTGTGCTTTTGAATATCAAAAGTAAGTTTGGAATTAGTTGAATGGTTTGTATGATGTTCAACGAACATTTTATACTTCATAAATAGCAAACGGGGAAGAGGTTCATCTGGCGGTAAGTGGTCATTACCATCCATGGACATATATAGAGATGATTCCTATATCTATGCATCCATATGTCCTTAGATAGGATTGACTTACTAATAATTATATTTAAATATAATTCTACCACTTAGTAAAAATTGGTACTTTACAAATTTCTTAATTAAATTTTCTTAAATTTTGTATTTAAAAAAGCAAAGAATGTAATCCACCTGTTGGTAAGTTGGTGGTCACTGTGCCTCACCAGCGACTAATGTACGATATATGTTTTTTTTTAATCGAAATGTATGTACGCGCATAACTTCCAAACGACTGCACCAAATTGGATAAATCTTGCTTTTATGTGTTCGTTATTGTTAGGAGAAGGTTTATT
>DWNR01004402.1:0-10916 GCA_018250455.1 Polygonus leo
ATTCGCGAATGTCGGCGGTAGATATTCGCATTCGCATTCGCGAATGTTCAAAAACAGACATTCGTTACATCACTAGATGATACTAATAAGTATGGAGCATTATCAGAAAATAAATAGATGAATTAATGAAAAATAAATTTCAGAAGGATTCTAAAAAATACTCATTTTTATGATATTATTCAATTCATTAAGATTTTCAATTAAATAAAATTATAAAATAGTGCAATCGGCCATATTAACAGAAACACCAATCAGAGCAATTGACGTCACGCCTCAGCAAATATGGCGGTGCTGCTCCAACACTCTTCACTAAGAATTGACACAATGCAAAATTTACTTGAGGCATGACGTAACATCAACGTCATGTAACCTAGGAGCGTTTTCGCGTGTAATTTAAAGTACAACAAATTGCGTAAAAACATTGTTTATTTGCACTTCCTATAATTGTGTATTTTTCGGAAAGAAACCTACCTACATTATAGAAGTATATTTCAAAAATTGTCATCATGCCTATTGATACAAGTTTTATGGAATTCTATGGAACATCTTTTATGGAATTTGACTACACAAAAGAACACACTTCGTCATTAATATATATACCCATTTAGACATAATCATTTAATTTTAAATACGTCTTTAGTATCTTTTACAAGAAAACCTCCTTCCTCACCCCTCCGAAACGCTCTTCCATCTCCATCTCGAGCCAAAATAAACCTGAATTAGACATTTAGGCGGCAAATTGTAGCGTAAGGGGATTTGGTCTTTACGGAAACTTTATAGTATAGACAAAGCCTTATAAGCTAATGTGAAAGATGAATTAATTTAAATAAGCCTCTCTGCCTTAAAACAATGTACTTAGAATATAAGTAGGCAAGTAAAGCATAATTTTAATTATCAATTTCCGAATCAGTTTGCTTTTGAAGAATTAATGTTGTAAATAATTAAAAATAGAGAATACTTAAAACATGTTCGAACAAGCTGGTACTTACCTGCTGATTATAAAACCGAATATTTTTTGTTTCTGGTTTCTGTTGCGCAGTTCGGTCGATGTAAACAGTCACGACGCAACTACACGAGGTCGAACGCCTGGCATTGCCAAATTTGAAGAATGACGTCACCGCACTCCTCCCAACTTTAAACCGAAACGGATTCTATAGCGAGCGTCGACTTCTCGCTACATTTGTAAAATATTTACTAATCGTTCATATAATCAGTAAAGTATTTTAGAAAGGCTATAAATATCTTATTATACCCGTAAGCCTGTATTAAAATCTAGTAAGTCCACAAAAAAGATCACGTTTATTTGCTACTCCTGGGTCGATGTCTTTTTAAACGAGAAACAAAGGCTGTTTCAGCTTACTTTGTTATGTAGCTACTTGTTGATAATCATGAAAATGAATAAATAGCCGGAATTTTTTATGAAACCATGTTTTGTATTTATCGAATTATACTATTATAACAGATCGTATAGGAAAATGTATGTTATTACTAGCTGTGCCCGCGGCTTCGCCTGCGTGGAATTCGGTCCGCGTTTATATTATATTATAAAATTCTGAAATAACAGTAGCCTAAGTTACTCCTTATTACATCAGCTATCTGCCAGTGAAAGTCCCGTCAAAATCGGTCCGGCCGTTCCAGAGATTGTAAAAAATGTAAAAAATTGTAAAAAATGTTATTTTGGTATATGTACCGTGTATGCATACATAGGCATTTAGTAAAAAGCAGTTATTTTTATATTACAAACAGACACTCCAATTTTATTTATTTGTATAGATTAGCCATGATAGTGACTAGTGTTTGAGAGAATCATAGTTCAGGGACGATTTCGACTACCAAATTACAGTGTTAGTCATCTAATTTCCGTCTTACTTTTTATCTCATTACATCGGTTTTTGTTTCGGTATATTTTTAAGTAATAATAACAATGATTATTATCATTGATACATATTATATAATTCTTTTTAAAATATTTTATTAGAGCTTAAGGGGTAATTCATACAATAGGTATTTATACGCCCACAAAACATCTCGTATATCTTCGACTTCAGTATAATAATTATGTTCTGTAGGTACGGTCCAAAATTGTCTTAGAGGCTCTTAAGTCGATATCAAATATTCTTAGAAACATTGACTACAGCAGAATTATATTTGACAATATTAAAAAATAAAAACCGAGTTTACATGGTACGAATATATATATAAATCAATCAATAATACATATCAATCAGACTTCTTTTGGCATACATGGTACAAATGCAAATACATTTTTTTATAAATATCAATGCATACATATATCTGATGGAAGACCTGGATGCACATGAGCTGCAGTTGGAGGATCTCGTTTCGCGTCGCTTTACGCGGGCGGGAGCCACACAATGGACATTGTGTACACCGCCTTCAGGGAACCGAAGAATGGCCTCACTACATATCATTATGATACAGAGCTATTGTGCCTTGGAAAATGCAAACACAGATGCGAGACACTGAAAGGAGCGTTCAATAATATCTTGACTATAATATATAATAAAAAAGTATACGAAACACACGGGGATGGAGTATATTTAGTAGGTATTCTAGAAGAATTCTTGTGCTTATTTCCTTCTTATGGAACTGATGCAAAAAACATCTCGTTTTTGAGGTAACTCGAATTTTTCGACGAGTAGAAGTGACCCATTGTATTTTCACCGCACTCTCCTACAGAATAAAAGGTCACATAGATGGGCGGCGCCAATGATGCCAATGATAACAGAAAAAATAACGTTATGTATAAAATATTTCCACGATTTCGTGAAGTGTGAAAAAACGCAGCAAACAACATTTAAAATGTTTTCCACGCTTGCTAGCGACGTAGCCTCACTGATTTGCCGTTGCCCTTGTTATATTTTTTCTATACTTTAACTATTCTCTCAAAACCAACAACATTCACTGCAGACCTAAACTTTTTATTGTAAAATTTATTCAGGCATGAAACCCTACGAGTAACATGGCCAATCTCCCTTTGTAGAGACAAAGATTTTTATAAAACTGATAAAAAGAATACAATAATGATTAGTTCATAGACAAAAGTTTTCTATAAGTATAACTTATCCCAGTTGCTGGTGCAATCAGCTTTCTATTGCAAACGGGCTAGGTCTGACTCGACTGCGGCTTTCGCAAGGTTCTTGCTACGGCGGATAGAAAGCGTCGCGACCTCACTTTCACTCCACTACTACCACCATTACCAAATTGTCATATCGTATTTATATAGCAGTATATTTTCGTAGAATGAATCGCTATTGAGCATAGTAGCTATATAGTATAATATAATAATATTTCCACAAAAAATAATTCAGACATATCCAGATAATTGTATCCGGTAGTTAGTTTTCAGAGACAGTAAGATTTTTGAATTTTTTGGAATTGATTGAGTACTTCAGGGACAATCCTTAATATACAAACGCCAATTATGTCGTATGTATGTATAACATTAGTATTGATGAGCTTTATCAACGCGTACTGGAAACACAATTATCTAAGTATTACTTTAAGTAGATAGCCTTAGGTGATGAAGAGGCCCGGAGTATCTAAATGAAGAACGTGATGTCTTTTTTAACCTCAGAGCTCTATTTGCCCGGTTGTGGGATAATGATTGTAGTACCTATTTAAGTATATTACAGAATACACCAACATATTTCACAGTATTTTCCTCGTTAGGTAGGTACATATTGAGGTCAAGAAGTCTGACAGTGCGGCCCGTAAAACTCCTCATGTGTTGCTTTTGGCAACTAAGGCATCTGCAGTCATTTTTAAAGTTATTATTTTGTTATAAAATTAAAATTAAAAATAATCATAATACACGTATTAATTTTACGAAAGTAGAAACGAGCATGCTAGCCATCTCAAGATTACTGAAGTAGATTTTAGTAATAGTCCTAGTAGAATTAGTAAATTAGTAATGCCTATTTCATTTTAGCTTATATAAAGTTGGGTAACTTAGAAAATCTCATTTAATTTTATCATTACATTTTTGTATTTAAGTACATTTCCTTTATAGCAGCATTTTTGGTTATATTGAGCCATAAAATAACTTTACATAGAGTCATAGTATTTATAGAATTCTACCACCAGATAAAGAATATAATATTATGGTAGCTATATTCAAATATATAATGAAGGTAGCATTTAATGTCGGCCAGTGTTGAAGGTATAGTTACATAAACATCAATATTTGTCCAAGAGCGTCATTCATGGAACTTGTTGAGTAAATTTAGCGTCTGTCAATTGATTTCCAATAACAGTTTACAATTGAGACGGACGAGGCATGCGGGACCCGCTCGATTGTTTAATCAACAATCGGCTGCCACAATTTGTGACGCCATCGGATATTTCAAAATAAAATACCATGACAAAAGCACACAAGTACTTTCTCGGCGGGAGGTCGCAGGTCTCATTCTCGTAACGAAACAGGAAAATTTCCAACCACAAATAAGTCTTAAATGCTTTACCGTTCCGAAGAAATTTACGGTTGTTAGCGACAGTCAAAATAAGTAAACAGACAGGTACCCAAACATACAATTATTTCAAAAGCAGAACATTAAAATATTGTTACAAAAACAGCAGACAAGCATGCACTCCACCTGGTGGCGTGCACCGCACATGACATTTAAAAGTAAAGGTAAAGGTATCTACGAAAATGCTATTAGTGGGTAATATGATATCCTATTAATGTGTTTTAGTAAATAACACATGACAATTGTTGGTCCTATGGAAGGTGGTCACAAAGCGTTTTAATTAGGACTGATTTGCTTCTTGTCTCCTCAATTAATGCGGATTTTCTTAAAATGAAACATAAAAGCTAACGGTCTATGTTCAATGTGGTTTTATGAGGTAGAAATATTAGTCATCTGTTTTAAGTATCTAAGTATTCCTAGTTCTAACAGTACTATTGCTTCCACGAGGGAGTTTGCTTGAAATTTTCTACTCTATAAGCAGTCATTCTTACTGTGAGAGGTAATATCTGAATATATTTAATTGATACAGTATAGGAATACAAGTATTTCACTTGTGATTGTCATGACTAATGACGTGACTTATAACTATACTAATGTTAAAAAATTGTAGAGTTTGTTTGTTTGAACGCGCTAATCTCAAAAACTTGGGTTAGGAGCGGAGTATCAACGAAAAATTTTGCAAAAACGGGAAAAAATGATACTTTTTATGACTAAACAACGTCAGCCAGCCAGTTGATTAGAACTTTAAATTAGTTGTGATCTTTAAATAAATTATCACACTTCACTACTGGTTCATCTATCTTTTATATTAATCTTATGAGTTAGAAATACAATTAAAGCGTGATTCTTGGGATTTTCTCCTGTGGGATAAGGGCCAGCGGAGTAAAATGCTGGGAAAATTATACTTTGTTTAAGGCAGGATGCACGCTACACTGGAGCGAGACGGTTGCGCGCCGTGGCTCGGAACATTCGCGAAAGGTTAAATTCTAAATCAAAAATACAGTTTTTGCATTTTAACCTCTATTACCTACTAATAGGACCGATTATTGTGTGAGTATTGGCAGGCGGTAACAATCTTTCACGCTTGAACTCGTGAACAGTTTCGTGCTTAGCGGAGTTGGATAAGTTGGTTGGGCGTTCACTTGCAAAGGGAATCATAGTCCGTTGCTTTAAGGTAGTCAGCTAGTCAACCCGCGAAGTTTCTGCAGTCGTTCTGTCATTTGGATGTTTCGTTCCATGAACCGCTTCCGCCGCTGCTCCTTCCGTCTCGAGTTGCTGGCTGCAGACATTCCTGAGCCGGACACCGGACCCGGCTCAAGAATGCCGACCAGACGGGCGCGTTGATGGTATGATAGCTTAATGTACCCTACAGCCAACAACGCTCTCACCGGCATACCTTGCAAGATATTCAAGGCTGTTCTTACTGTTACTTGCGATTCTTACACCGATCATTCACCCATCGCATGTAAGGTAAATGTATTGAAAATACGAGTTTCCCAAAAGCAGCTAGGAATGATTCTGATAAGATATGAATTTAAGTAATAAAGAACGGGATATATGGAATATCTGTTTGGGTCGATACTGCACCCATATTGTACGCAAGTCAGGAAACTATTTATTTTTGTTTACTAAAGATAAAATGTATTGTATGACTAATTAGATAAGAAAGGAACAAAACATTCTGTGACATAATTATGCCACAGATTAATAAACCAGTTGTTTTTGTACGTTTTTGTTTCAGTAAATTCCATTCTCATATTTTCCTCTTCTAAATAAACGTATTTTGAAGAAAGTATGTGGCAATTATTAAGTTTGTACTATATGTCGTTACCATAGAGCAGGTTCTGAGTGACGCATTTGTCTAAATTGAGTTAAATAAATGCGTCCAAATACAGTATAATGTACTGCATACTTAATAGGATGCTAATCAACAATAAGTTTTTTGTCTTACTTAAAACCTAAGATTCCAGGACAAACGTCAACAAGTTTTTATTTATCAAATTCTATGAATCGTGAGAATAGTTATGGAACGCGGTCCCATATGTACCTCGTAAATTACTGGTTTCATTCATGGAATAACATATCGTTTGGTCCCACGACTCCCACGAACATTTGTGGTCCATGTGTTCTGTACCCTCCATCAAGATATGCCTTATAAAAACATAGGTACATTTTCATACACTTTGAAAATAGTTATTAAATATTGCTCTATAGCCCTTTTCAATTAGAATCAATCCATTTGTGCTTAATTCACATAATTGATTCTATTTCTAGTTAAGACTTTCATTATGGTTACTTGCTTTTTTTGTCAAGTTTTAATATCACGTCAAGTTGTGTTATGAATTAAAAAAAAACCCGCAATGTTCTTAGCGCCTATCCAGCTATTCTGAAGTATAGCGCACAATATTTTATCCAATTTTTTAAAAGTAGATGTTTAAGAAAGCTTCTCTGGATTTAGTTACTTTTAAAAACATTATCAGAAATGTGGTAGGTACCTTTTTTTCTGCTTGACAGTAACCACACAAGCTTATTTTCGACGAACCGATGTCGTTGTAGAGATTCGTCAATGAGGACATTCAAGAGTTATGGGAACATTTTTTCATGAGCGTAACGGTTTTTGTATTATTTTTTGTCGTATTTGACCGTGTGAAGGGACCTCAATGGATGCAGCATGTGAACGAGTCGACCATTTATAAAAGACCTGTGACAGTGCTTCACGCTTCCCTCCTTACGTGGTAAGAGTGCATCGAGCAAGGAGCAGGGAAGGTCATCAATAAATGGTTATTAACTAGACTCCTTCAATGAGCCGTTTCTTTGAGAATCGTCTTTCTTTGAACACATTGTTTGAAAATTTCACACGATATTACAAGGAAGTGTGGGAGGAAATGTTTTCCAAGAAATTGCACAATTATATAAAGGCTATGTCAAAGCCTGAGTTTTTATTTTATTAAATATGTTTTTTATTATATTATTACAGTTTTCGTGATCCACTCTAATGTGATAATACATTTCAAAATGCGTAGCTACGTACTTAGGCTGATGTTTCAAACGTCATTAGATTTGTTTTTAACATGATTGCCTTAAAGTGTATTACTGATTAACTATCTTATCGGTTTATGTTATCATATAAGTTACAGTAATTCTCCCATGAAAACTTCCGCATACTATCTACTCGCCTACTATTATCAGGATCGGACTGTATGCTAAGTCTAAATAAACATATTATGTAAATAATGTACCTTAACGGAAATAAGTGTAAAGGATATAAGCATAAGAAAAGTATTGTTACATTTTGCTTGTGAATATTTTATAATAGCATTGCTTGCTACAGTATGAACGCAGCTTTAATAGGCCCGAGTATCATTACCCAGTTTTCACAAAAAAGTGTTCATATGATTATACACTTACATGGATCATCCAAATTAGGCTATTACACATTCTTCCGATACTCTTATATACAAATAAATATTATTGGTTTAAGTGAAGTAAATTTTGTAATCAAGGGATCTATTATTCCTTGTATATATTAATTTTTATCTATATATATTTTTAAAGATTATTAAAGGATAGATAAATATTTGATACACATACAATATGGTACAACAAAGACACTCAGTCTCTGAATGTTGTTTAAGTATGTTACTTATTCTTGTCACGATAAGCTCTAGCGATATAATATAGCGTTAGATTTTCTTGCTATGAATTTAATGGAGTTACGATGACGTGCATTAATACAGACAAAAAATGAGCCTTCCCGTGCATCCATGGAATGCAGTTCTGACCGTCCTTCAAGCTATTAAGGGACGACGACTCGGCCTAAATTACCATAACGTGCTCAAACTCGTTAAAATAAAATTAGTTAATTGGCTTAGTACCCAGTTTGGTCACAATTTATATAGGTACTTAAATTGTAAGTACTTGAACGTATGAACGAATGTATAAAATTAACTTCTCTTGATAGTGTCAATGACAGAGATACTCACCCTATATATTAGTCCTCAATATCGATACGTATGCAATATTTCACCTTTAAATTAAAAGAATTAACAAAAATATAAAATTTAAGGATCAAAGCTTGCTTAAATTGTAACACTTGATTGAGATTTCAATTTGGAAAATAAAAAGAAATTATGGTGCGTTTTACATGGAACGAAAAGTACAAGATTATTATCTGAAACATTTACTTACAATCTGAGGTTGAAAAAGACCATAAAACATTATAGAAGAGAAAAGCCATAGAGTAAACCTGTAGTTTCCTAAAACTGGATTTTTTTCTCTATTCTTCTTGCTTTGAATAATCTATTCAATAAAAATACACCCCAAAACATATTTGACTTATTATAGTCAAAAATGAACAATCCACTTTTTTCAGCTGGTTTACATTTTTAGGCTTTCTGTTACAATTAACACTCTGTACATCGATCATGTTTGGAGCTTGTGAGCTACAGTTGTGAGCTACAGTGGACATACGGAATTAGGGTTGCCAAATATCAAATATACATAATTTTATAGGGAATTTTTTTTATACAATGTTGAGCATTTGAATACTTGAGTTGAGGAAAATAAATATCAAGCGAGAACAGAGTACGCCACGAAATTATGATATTTTAATTGTCTCCAAGAAAGAAACTAAAAAAATAAAATTTGACGCTGACAACACTTAAACCAAAATATTAGACGGCAACCCTAGCGATTTGACTCACTTCCTTCTACTAGCATATAAAGCTCCTACTTCTAGCATATCACTACACATTGGCGAGCAATAATGCGATATGTAAGCGATTGCGATTGGCAAAAGTATCTCGGTGTTTGACCTTTGGCGGCATGCGGCGAGCGCGGTCGCGTTCTCACGGGAACGCGGTGATTGCGCGGGCTCTGCGCTGCCGCTGCACTACTAACTCTGGATAAGGCATTTGTATGTTATACTTAAATGTACTATTTGTCTATAATACTTATAATGTAAAAACAAAGACAAAAACAAAAAGAAAAAGACAAAGGTCCGAAAAGGGCTCCCGTTCAAAGTCGGCGGTGGATTGGCAATCCTTATGCAAATGGTGCAGGCGATGCTCAAATGTGCAAAGGCAATATTGACTTTAGTGTAATAGTTAGGTTGAGATAATATATATTTAGGCAAAAAAAAAATATTCGTAACGCATTTCATTGTATTCTTGAACTTGAACTAAATCTTTTAGTCACCAGGTCATATTATTTAGCGTCTTATCTGTGGTCGATAATAGGTTGAACGCATCAGATATTAACGGCACTGTAAACACTACTACATCTTTATCTGTTATTTCTTTTGTGTACTATAGGGGAAAATGCACGTTTAATTTTAGTGCTGTAACTTTAAGATCAACGTAATTTCCCGAATAAATTCGAGAAACATCCACTCGTAAGGGTGCTTGCAAAAAAAGGATAAACAATCTCTATAACCGTGTAACAATACTCAACTAAAATACCGCAAAACATACACAAAATTTATTTTACGAAGTTTAAAATATATTGTAAATACACCCGCTCCATACGCAAGTAGGCTTCTGTACGATTCACCGCAATGCGACTTCTCCCAATGCAGCGAGCAGCGAGCGACTGCGAGTCGTTTCCAATCAACAATGGAATGCATCCACTTTTTGGTCCGCTCTCCATCTCGACCGGTTGCATCGAGTTTTTACCCTGATCCATTACATACGGATCTGATACCGTCAATCGTAGGAGATCCTTTAATAGTTAAACAGGAGTTAGAAGCAGAAGCTTGCTTTTAAAAGAAAAATCAGCCCCATATCTGTCGATTTCCATTTTTCTTGTCTTGTTCAGATTGTTTCTATAAAACGGTCCTCGAATAATATTTGGGGGATGGCATCATAAAGATTTATATTTTAAATATTTTCATTCATCAATCTGGCTAGTGGCAGGTACCACACAACTAAACAAATTAAGATTTATACATTACATAAACGTGTAAAAAGTCGCCACACTACAACACGTCGATATATATATGATGACATCACAACTTTGGCTACAAGGGATTAACATTGGTCGTAAGGGCCTTTGGGACGTTGACCCAGTCCTCTATTCCCAAATCATTAAAATCACTGAACCTTTTGCGTACCGCTTACCCGTTAATTGCTTTAGCATGATATAAAGATATAAAATCGGGTTCCTTAAATATACCTTATAAAATGTGCTACTAATTATTTTGTTACTTAATACTAGGTCTACCAGAGTAGTTAACATAATTCCTAGAAAGAAACTTGTTAAGCACAGGAAATCTGTCCAGCATAAAAATAAAGCTTGAAATTAAATGTAGCTAAATGTACAATAACTCTTTTATAACTGACCACTTGGATAGTTTTTAACACGCTTATATTAGCTTCACTTGTATGTATGTTTGTTTGTTTGTTTGCTTGTTTGTTTGCTTGTTTGTAA
>DWNR01004403.1:0-10914 GCA_018250455.1 Polygonus leo
ATGTTACAGGAATTTAGTATGGTACTTCCATTTCAATGGGAGCGAGAAAAGTAAGTAGGTTGAGAAAAGTAAGTAAGTAGTTGTATAAAATATAAGTTAGCCATATAAATTGGTGATTATATTATTTGGTATTATGTCAATCCTATCCGAAATTATTCCTGAAAACTGAGATGGTCTGCCTGGACTTAGATGTGTAAGTAGGGACATAAATAATACGCTGATTTGGAGTATAACATTCCAGATACCAATTCATGATTTTAACAGTATTTTATGCTAGAGAGAAACAAGATAGTTGCGTGTTTATCACAAACTTAGCACTTCATTGAAGCCAAATGGTAATATTGAAATACTTGCATTGCATTTAAAAGTATCACAACATCACTACTTGCCGACAAATAACAGTGCTGTTAAGAGTTACTATAAGTGAAACATCTACAAGCTCCAGATCCGGTTAAGTAATACGTTTAGTATTCAAAAAATGCAAACAATGTCTCATTATTATAATTTTATTGTGTCATATAAAAACATGCGAATCTTTGGAAGACACGATAGTCATATTTAAGATAAGTGTAGAAATAATAACCTATTTTATTATCCAATAAACATTTTGCCGCCTTTTTAAATTTTTAAATCAATAATTATTCACAGATAATATTTTATAGGAATCTCAAGATGTCTGTCAAACCATACACAAATTATAATGGTAGATTTCCATTTTATAATCTGTGTTCACAAGTATTTCAGTTTTATTTAACACTTCAATGGAACATCTGGTAGAGATTTAACAGTCATAGGCGGGCAGCGACTACGTAAAATTCGTTAATTATTTTAAACTGTTCATGAATGATCTAGTTGTGTTTCGAACGTGTATCTCAACGGAAACGCTGGTTTCCATGTTTCAACAAGTTTGTTTGTTTATTCATAATCTGTTCCGTTACTTTTTATCTGTGGCTGGTTGTAGGTTTATTGAAACAGATAAATAATAACATGAACTTTACTATGATGTACTCATCATCATCATCAGTTTAGAACTCATCAATATAATAAAATAATAGTAAATATATTAGAGAAGAGATAATTCTAGGAAACTTTACAAAGAAAATATAATACTCTTTGTTTATTAGTATATTCTATTTCGAAAATGCATCTCAAATTGCAAATATGCACTCTATAGTGAGATTTAAAATATTTATTAGCTTTTATTAAAGTTTTCACTGCCATCCGCTATGAAAACAATATAAGTAGCTTCCCTATTCTCATTCCTATTCCCACGAAAATGGATGCGTAATTGTAACGACTTCCAAAACCTTCAAACTTGACGTTACAGATTACAGCGCAGCGAAGACGGGTCATTGTCCCAATAAAACCTACTTAGCGGTGTCGGTCTGTCCGTAATTATGTTCATAGCACATAATTGTGGCAATTGGTTTTCGGGGCCTCCGCCGCTAGTACCGTTGGCTTAACTTTCAGTCCACTTTCTGTCACTGCCATTCTCTTGACATTAAGCTACGGTACGGCATAATCCGTTAATTATTAGGCCCAACATAACTGACTAACCGTAAAGCACTTTTTAGTCTGTGCAAAACGCGGAAAGTCTGCCTATTCAGTCTTTAATATACATATTTCTTTGTCGTGGACTTCATCGCACAATATATGTGTCGTTTTTGTAACTTAACTAACTATATTCTACAACGCTAAGTAAGGTTTATCTATCAAATTACTGGTGAAATCCATCAAGCTTACCACTTACCAACCATTTGTATCTCGATCAAAATTACAGAGAAAATTTCGGAAGAAACTACAGTTTCGTGCGAAGTTCGACACCTTCGAGTTTCACGAATACCCGTTATAAATGAATACGAAAGAATTCGTGAATTTTAGCTTTCGTATGTTACATTAAGGGCGTTTGATTTGATTTGTTTATTTATTAGATTTATAATCTCAAATTTCATTACGAATGGATTTAACATTAATGGATATACAAAATTGATTGTCGATTATAATTAATCAGCACATAATTCACAATCCATCTAATCTAGGGGTGAGACTCCTAGATCAATTGTGACCCAAGTAGAAGAAAACCAAATGGACATTTTTTAAGACCCGTGTCAAATCATCATTAGCTGAAACGGGCTTTAAAATATTACAAAACCACGATCTCCAAACGGTAGTCACCACATATCAAGTTAAACACACATAAGCTATTTCCATGACATAAAAGCATTGTAAATCGCGGTAAGTCACTAGTTTTAAATAATATTGCAATGAGTGCAGACGGTGTAATTATGCAGAGGCATAACAGTAAGAGCGCAGTTAGGTGGCAGCGAGGCGTGGCGACGGCCGCGGCGGTGTGCTCTACCGGGGTTTGGTAATTTGAAAGGAACAGGGAACATCTTAGGATATTTTTTTTAGTGTCAAAAATTGAGGTTTACATTTTTATCAACATGTTTGGTTGTTTGTATGAGAATTTTATTAGTTTTACAAAATTTAAAATCGTTTAGTCTTGCCTAATATTTATTAGGAAAAAGGATTTTTTCGGGGAATTTAAATGGTTTTTCAGCATTCACATTACGACTATAGGACTAAAATAAGTAGAAATTTTTGTGCTTTTTACGAAACAAATGATTTTTTTTTACTCCTAAAATGATACATCGATCTGAGTCTTTTTTGTTAAGTTAAAAAAATTGTATTCATTAATTTTGGAAACATTATTTTAATTGTCAGGGAAATGAAGATAGTAATAAAATTAAATACTTATTTATATACAGCAACCTGGACAATTTCATTGAAATACATCGATACTGACTTTGGATAAGTTGTAGCGCCATCTATGATCGAGTAGCAGGAAACAAAACCAGTACAATAATCTTGGTATCTCTGTCTGTTTATTGTGTTTCGGTTTGGAGAAGCGTGGTTGCCGGCTAAACTTACAAACGAGGCGAAGATCTTAGTCCTCAAGGGTAGTAACGCATTTGTGGTAGACCTCGGGTCAATCGTACTTGGGGATGACTACTTATGTCCATGAGCAGCAGAGGCCACTTACCATCAGGTGGACTGCATGCTCGTCTGCTACCTTTACACAATAAAAAAGTAGTGAATACTAACCAGAGGCCTCATTGTAGTATACGGAGATGCGCTCAAGCTGGAGGTCGCTGGTGCCCTTGTACACGCCCGCGGGGTCGATGCCGTGCTCCTCCGATATGATTTCCCAGAACTGGAACAAGAACCATTAGTAAATAACACATTTTAGCAGATGGGAGAATTTGTGTAGTTCCACTGGGGAGGTACAATTGCAGAAGCAATTTATTATCACATGTTTTGGCCTTGGAGAGGCGTATATGCCGTATACTATACTTATACATAAAGCAAACATCTTAGTCCCGAGCGGTAGTAACGCTAGTAGCGAGCGGTAGTAGTAATCTACTTCGTACGATTCAATCATACTCTGACGTCGATTATGTCCATGGGCGGCAGTGACCACTTCTACTTACCATCAGGTGGATTGCATGCTCGTTTGCTATCTACACGTATACGATAAAAAGGTGACTCGTCATCCAAGTTAGGTTTAAAATAATACTCTACGAAGATTATATAATCTTAATATCTACATCATCTATACGTGAGACTAGCTTTTGCCAGCGACTTCGTCCGCATAGAAATGGAAAACCCCTTGGGTCTAGAATTTCGAAAAATTCTTTCTTAGTGCTCACTTACATCATAAAAGGAACCCCTGTACCAAATTTCAAGTTTCTAGGTACAGTAGTTTCGGCTGGGCGTTGATATGTCAGTCAGGTAATCAGTTTTGCCTTTTATATATGTATATAGATAAACTTTATTTCAGAGGGTGCACAAGCACTATACATGTTATATCGTGTGAGGTTATAGGTACCTAATAGGGTTCCTTTTTTGTACACAACAGATGTAGGTATTCACGCATATGCCATTTAATAATAGGTCCCTAAAATATTGCGCCCCTACTAACTCCATTGAAAGATTTTTTACATGTACACAAAAGCAAAACCAACTTTAATTCAGTTGTACAGCTGTTTTGTGTCAGCCAGTTGGGACATGTCGTAGCATGTTTATACTGGTGTCAAATGTGATTTCAAATGTGTATTTAGTAAGTCTTATATTTGTACGTTGAAGCAATAAATTATCCACAGTTTAAACCTCAGCACGTTTCTAAAAATTAGAGATGACATTTTATTTTATAACAACTGAAGTGTGCAACACGCGGCGGAAGTGAAATCTTAAAAAAATAAACTTGGAAAAATTGGTATGAATATAGAATATGACAAATAAATAAGAAAATTGCACGATATATTTATTTATTATATATTTCACCATCATTGTCTTCCAGGAAGGGTGACTACACTATTTAAAAACGTTGTGATTGATGTATAACATGTTTAAAAAAGCCATCCTTTCTGTTTCCTCGAGTTTCAAATGATAATGGTGCTAAAGATATCACATAAAAAATATTCCATGTCTATCTAGTCCACACACGAAATGTCTGGAAACCACGAATGAATAATAAATACATTTTTCTAGTGCATCCGATTACCATGCGGTAAATGACCGGTGGGCAAATTGCTTTGACCTGTCGCGTGCTGGCGACTGATGGGTTTTCCTGTTGGGGTGTGAATAAATGGGGTTTTTATTGGTATTGATTTGTGGAGTTCACGGAAAATGGGGTTTTCATGACACATGGTATACGGTACGACAGTGGTTCTTAACCTTCTTTTGAATAAATTTGGTTTACCGTTGACCACTCCATGTTTGGGAATAAAAAAATTATGAGATAGTTGGATAAATAAATAATTATTTAGAATCCAGTATTTTTAAGAATGTGTTGATATATATTTTTTATGTAAATCATTCGAAAAGGGGTCTCTCTCTCAAAGCTGTTTTTGATATCCATAGGCAACTTGTAACCACTTTTCATCTGCTTGCCAACTTGCATTATCGCCTAAAGCTTAAGTCAAGATAAATAAAAAGCTAAACCAAGTGCAGAAACTAGTAAGTATTAAATTGCTCTAAAACCTTTACTTTTAACTTTAAACGTACGTAGACGTATATTAAGTTACATGAACGTCTAATCCCACATATTTTTAAGTAAGTTTAGGTTGCTTTTTAAATTTTTCTTTTATCATTATATCTAGAAATAAGGCGCCACCACGATGACGTACAGTGGCTACCGACGGTGGGGTGGTGGTAAGTGCTGTAATTTCCTGGCGCCGTAACAGGGTAGGGTTACCGTCCGACGGTCATTCACTTCCTTAATTATGTATCGAGTAGCAGACGGCTATCGGTTTATCGTAGCTAAACTACAGACAAACAAAGAACAATATCAACAGAGCTCTTATACAAATTTAATTTTGTACCAGACAGTTGCTACGGTGGCTATGGTCAACCGTAGGTTTAAGTTCGACACAAAACATGTGCCATTGATACTCGTATATATACTCGTATTACACTTGTAATGAAGATCTAATGGTAAAATCACAAAAATATTTTATACCATATTTTTGCTATAATGTCAGTCTTCTTGCTTACAATTTGCTACAGTGTCAGTCTGTTTACGAGCGTATGTTATTAGGAATCCTAGATTACAATATAGATAAATACCTATTGTTATTGATATTTCCTTGCAATTAAAAAAAGTTTTACTAACAAAGAAAATGAAATTATGAAAATCATACGATAAACTTTTTTCGGCCGTGTATTCCTCGATACCTCTCTTATTTCTCATTGAAACCATTACACCGCCATAGACAAGACACGATATTTTTTTTTTGGCGCCAAGACGATCACGTTACTTTTTTAATTACACAGAATACGAGACCCAACCCTATTCCCCGCAGACAGTTCGTCGGCTTCTATAATTACCGGCCGCCATACATATACTCGTAGGCACTTTACGTAAATAGGCAACCTGGCTCACGCCGGCAGCGAGGTAGGGATTATCTGACTTTGGAGACTATAGAGGCTTTGTTATAAAAAGGGTGGCATTGTAGATTAAAAACGGTAAGGGACAATATATTAAGTCTAAGACTAAAAGGTAGTCATTAGTGCACAAATATATAGTGGCACCCGGTAACTTTAATAATAATAGGTAGAGGCCATTTTAAAATATGCACTTGATGATAAGTGGCCCAAGTATGATTGAAGTTGGGGTTGGAATAATTAAAAAAAAATAACTTTCAAATGCCACATCTTAGATTTTCGACACTAGCGCCATCGTGGCAACTTCTTGAAGTATTCTTTAATGTTTTGAAATTGACACTTTTTCAGTTTGATGATTGACGGTCGTTCTTACTTATACACCATAACATGAATATTAAAGTAAATTGGATTGATTTAGTGTAATTGAATCAAATCAACATCTCAATAAACTCGTCATCTCGTCAAATGACATTTTGATCTTCAGTTTGAGTATGAAACTCAATCCGGCGTCGATGTACCCGACACAATGGAACTAAATTGGTGCTGATTTGACCAATGCGGGTTGAACCTTTGTTGTGGGCTTTCAACACTTTAATCCAATGAATTATAGCATTCGAAATAGCTTTAAAGGATTGAATTTTCGCGCTTTATTTTGCTATTTCCTCAACTATTAAAGTAACTAATAAAAGTTACTTGCAAAACATGCAACTGTCATCGCTTACAAGCTCTACTACAATTCAGAAAAAAAACATTTTCAATCTTTCTAAAAGGTGCTTTTAATTTGAACTATGGAACCCCAGTTTCCAATACGATAATCGATCCTAATACTATTCAATCACTCCCTTCTTACACAACAAATTGTTTTTAGAAGATGCTCAAAAGCCAAGAAGCCATCGCACAATACAGTCATTATCATTGTGCACGTGAAACTAATAACAATTTCTGAAGTCTACTGAAGTAGACCAGCGACCCATTCTCGCTACACTGCATTATTAATCTTTTGTTGGTCTTTTTATCCGCAATGATGGACAATTGAATGGACCATCCAATAAATAAGAACGATCGATAAACCCCAGTGAAAGTTGCTCGTCACACAATCATTATAATCGCTTCACTCAAGTTAGTCTCACCAACAGCTTTAAGAGTTTTGGAGGAAAAGTATACGATTATACAAATGCTACTTTGTTCTTCGATAAAAGAAGTATAAACAAATATGTACTGCTATTGAATTGATCAATGAAACAAAAAATACATTATTGACGTTGAGTTTTTTTTTTCAATCATAATTAATTAATTAATTAATAACATTAGGAATGCAAATAAACACATTGAATTACAAAATTATTAAGGGTGAAAAACGGTAATATATTATAATAATGGTATATTGAATTGATTGGTTTGTCCGAAAGGTATCCGTTTATGTAATTTAAAAATCATTTAACATAAATAATATTAATAATGTTTGTTATTGACGTGTCTCATATAATGATACATATGATTTTGTTTTAATTACAGTACAGTGGTTGGAAATTAACATTAATTAGTTCATGTATAAATACAACTCATTATAATTATTATTTTCATACAAATAAGCCAATCATCACAACATAATTGTGACCATTTTAGCTTTTGTAACCACAATTTACGCAAATGAACTATTATTTTTTTTATGATTTTGTTTTTGCCTATGACCGTAGCGCTCACTGAAAATGTCTACGTCTGGATCTAAATACAGAAAGCGTGAAATCGTTTATCGTGTACCTGTCTTCGTCAGACGCGGTAATAAACAGCGGAACAATGCCGAAATACTCATAAAACGTGAGAGCGCGACCAGTAACACAGATTAAAAATAAGAAGCGAGCCATGTAATTTGCGCGCGAATAACTGTAGTCCCAGCACAGCTAATGGCGCCTATGTATGTGATCGTTAAGTTGGCATAGAATTAAAACTTTAGGAGCGACCATAGAGGTTTGAGATGTAGATGATAGACAAACAAAAACGATGCTTAGTTTTCCTCTCTGGTTTTAAACTTGAAACTACCTATATAATAGAAAATTACATGTCAAAAAGGTGCGAAAAGAGTTCTCGTTCAAAGCCGACGATGCATTGCCGACTTTGGTGTTGAAAACATTGTATTTAATTGTTATGTCTGTACATACACAATCATTTTCTTCACTTCGTAAATATATTTGGAAACTAAGCTTAAGAAACAAACATTAAAGCAAGAGGTAATAGGTTTATAATAGGCACAAAATTTGAAAAATTTGTAAATGCCTGGAAAGTTGAATTCGAACTCAATATTCCAAATGTTGGGCCAAGATCTTAACTATTAGGATTTTACGCTCACTTTACTTACTTGAAGTGTTATGCTTAAAGTTCTACCACCTCTAAATAGCCGTTCCAAGAGTTCACTGACAAGCCCACACAAGATCATTAACTAAAACTGTATTTAAAAATGTTTACGGAACAAAATTTCACAGTTAAGTGATGTGTTAGGGAATGAACACCACTCCCGGAGTCGTAAATGTCGAAGATTAATGCCTGCTCCCTTCCGTTAATAGAAGTATTTTTATCCGACTAGCTGTGTTAAAGATTTTGGGATGTAGGATGCATTTATAATTTCTTTTTTGGATATTTCGAAAGTCTTGACGCTGCTTAAATTTGGTTGAAATAGCTAATTCGGCTCAATTATAGTTAATGAGCTGGATTAGCACGAAGATAAATTTTATTCCGGATTTCTCTGGATCCAATTAATAGATAAAAGAATTTAACCTGGCTTAAGGCATAAGATAAATTCTATGCCTTATTTATTTTAAGACCAAATTTCTATGATTCTCCGTCTTACTATATAAAATTATTTATTTATTATTTATTGTTATAATATCAAGTTATGAACACACGTTCATTGTAGTAAGTGACAAGTATGTGAGCGTCTAAATCTTAGTTAAACAAAATAGCTTCATTTTAATTAAGAATATTCTTTATATCGAAAAAATATTATTAAATGTTTGAGTGTACTCCACATGCAGTTGCAGCCACGAAATACACTTATTATGAAAGAAATTCTAACGGGCACCCATTTTGTACATTCGTGAGTATTTCGAGTTTCGAACAAACACAAAGGCGGTTGTTTTTGCGACCGCCCGCCGCCGGTGACAGCGATGCAATTTGAAAATAGAACGAATCTTTTTTTCTTATTGCATCGCTCGGTGGCCGTTGACATCCGACTGCATCTTATTTTCGACCAGGCTCCTGCAGTGTTGCCATATCTGGACGCTTAAATATACTGCAACCCATTGGTCCTTTCGAGATTAAAAAAGAAATATCCTCTTGAAACGAATGAAACGAATATTTAAATGACAGATCAATGCAGCGAGAAAATAATATTTTATTGTGCGGTGGCCTCTCATCCTCGAAAGTTGGTATTCTTTAAAGTTCTACAGTTGTCATATTAATTTACATACTATATCAACAATACAACATAATTTTGTAAAAAGTTATAGACAAAACAAACTTGTAAAACAATAATAATAGTATAACCATACGCAAAATAGATACCTATTGCAATTTTCCTTGGATTTTCATGCCACTACAGGAAAACTCATATGAAAACAAAATGGCGACAAGATGACGCCAGGGTTGCGGATAAATAGGCATTGAAATATTTTACGTCATTACTTCACGAACATTCTGTCTATTTGTACCAACATATTGTCATAAAAAATTACAGTGAATAAAAAACAAATATATAATAATTCATTTAGAAAAAGGAACGGGCTAAATTATCAATTCCATACTTGTACACGACTGTTCATGGGTTCATAGACGACTAAGTATAAATCCTAAAATATATTTATTCAAAGCATAAAATGAGAGATTTAAGGAAAAACTGAAGTAGTTTAAAAAATATGCAAATTAATAACACAGATTGTACATACCTACGGTTTTTATATTCAAAATACAGTATCATGGCTGAATTTTGAACCTGATACCAACTCGATATCAAATTATATATGAGTCATCAATGCGTCAGGACAGTAGCTGAACTAACAAATTTATTAATTACTAACTTCTGCTTCTAAGACGAAGTTTTGCACACGGCACATAATATTACATTGGTCATCTATTTTAATTTCTAACATTTTTTCTATTCCTTGAGAATAGGATATCTTCATGTATAAATGATACCCTATGCCCTATTTATAGCCGAATAGTTTGCCACGTGGTAGAACTCATGTAGTTCGACCGGGGAGGTCCAACTGCCACCCTCAGTTTCGGTTTGGAGAAGAGTGGGATCGGCTATACTTGTACACGAGGCGAACATCTTAGACATCAGGGGTAGCAACGCATCTGTACGTCACGGTACAGTTAAATCGTTCTTGGAGATGATGTCCATGAGCAGCGGTGACCACTTAAAGTCAGATGCATGCATGCACCTTTGCTACCTTTATGTGAAAAAAAGTAGTTGAAGCGTAAAAGCAATTTTACATTCACATTTATAATATTAGTTAGGATAATATTATAAACCGATAAGAAAGTTCCTTATGTAACATAAACAGCCTAACACCAATTAAACAATATCAAATGTGTGCGGTACCCACATGTACTGGAGGAAGTGTAACTCGAGCGCCAGATTTGATGACGGAATCCACCGCAGTCATGCGACCCCAGGGTTCCGTGTAATACGAAAAACTATCTCCGGGTGGTTTTTTTGGGTAACTAATGTTTAATGTCGTTTTGAACGGGGTACGGACCGAAAATCATTAAATCATTATTATAATTAAGATGTTTTAGCTGTTTTTTCAGGATGTATGCTTAGTTATAAATTACTAATGTTTAAATATTTAATTACATTGCAAACAACGAATTCACGACAAAATTACAAGTTACAAATCTATATATATAAAAGGCAAAACTGATTAACTGACTGACATATCAACGCACAGTCGAAACTACTGTACCTAGAAA
>DWNR01004404.1:0-10914 GCA_018250455.1 Polygonus leo
TTAAAATCGGTAAAGCCGTTTCGGAGGAGTACGAAGACAAACATTGTGACACGAGAATTTTATATATTAGATTTAACTTCTTTAAAACTGTTATTTGTTTCATGTAGGTATAACCAAAACCTTACCTTCTTATTTTTTTTGTTCTCGGGATTTCGTATTACACACAATATCGTCTTAAAAGTCCACGGCTGAAATGATTCGGGCTGTATTATCTATGCATGATCAAAATGATTCTCTCATTTCAACATATTTGCTTAAAATACAGACACCTCATGAATCACACAATATCGTCATACAAGACGACGGCGGAGTTGATAGAAGCGATGCAGGACATCGACACGCCCGTCACGCCGGCGTTGCACATCAAGAGCGCGGAGCAGATCGTCAACGATCCGACTACCGACACGACTGAGTCGTTTAAGGATCGTACACATTAAATGGCAGTTGCATGTTATTGTTATGGTTTTATTTGTAGTTTCCTGTGGTTGTAGTTAATTGAGAAATAAAAATGATGCTGTAGAGAAAGATAAAGATATAGGTAAAGATTCCTAACTCCTTCAAGTATTTACATGTCATACATGCCATAATAAATGTTTATTTACGATATAAAGATGGTTATTTGCCAGGTAAAACTTTTTTTGAACGTGTGATAAATCCGGCACGGATACCCGCCACGATGTCCCACATAACCCGCCGCCTCAGGGGCCAGACAACGGGTTATGTAAAACTCCAACTCCCTAAAACCACACGATATTCCGATATTATAAAACTTATGTAGTACAACATTGGCGTAGCATGCCTTGATATTCGGTCTTGTAGGAAGGGAATAAAAAAATAACATAGCCATTTGTATATTTATTATTTATTTTATTTAATACATAACTACAGAGAATCATCACTGCTTCGCGCAGACGGTTGTTTCAAGTTTTTGGTACACTTAAAGTAAACGACACAATAATCAAAACATTCTTATACTCATCATCGCTTACAAAACGCGTTTGGACATCGAGCGAAGGAGGACTTATAAACGGTATTTCTAAAGGCAGGAATACTTCAAGTAAATAAATATTAAATTGATTCTCATAAAATTACATGCAGACAGATATTTTCAATTGAATATATTTTAAAACAAATTTCATAAGTGCAGACGCTTGCTTGAAGTAAAGACTGTAATAAAAATCATGCCTTTAGAAATCCTCAACAAAACTAAACAATTAAAGAATGAATGTCTAAATTAAAATCTACTTATTACATTTAATACGTGTTGACCTTAGGAGCGCAGGTCGAAAGAATACATTAACTGAACTGTATTCAAATAATAATACACATTATTACGAGCTACAAAAACGTTATAATTATGTAATTATCACACGAATTATTAATAATTAAAAAAATCGCAGCGATGTCCTCATCGTTTATACTAACACTGTCTTCAGTTACATAAATATTCTGAAAAAGCCAACGGTATCCTACTTTGGGGGTGAATACATACAATTCAAATATATATACTACTTAATCATATTTGCTTCCTGTAATTCGCATAAGTCTTCATAGTTTTACCGAAAATTTTAGACAGGTGTACCTAGCCAATTAAAATAGTCATTAATTCAACATTTTAACGCAATTTAATAATTTACGTTAAATTACCTAATTCTTAAAGAATTCAATGTCTTTAAATAAAATTAATAATGACACAAATTACGCGAACATTAGAAAGTTATAGAGTATAAAAAACCAAATCTTAAATACTTAACAACTTAAAATTATGTATCATCGTATGTATTCACCGTTTTAAATTGTCGCTTACTGGAATAGTTTAAAACCGAGGCGTGGTCTGAGCTTAAATAAAAAAAAGGAAAAAAATCGACCAGCCGAGAAACTAAAATATAACTAAAACAACGAGCAAACAAACATTGTATCATTAACTTACAATCAACCTCTATAATACACGCCTATC
The DNA here is from genome assembly GCA_018250455.1 of Polygonus leo. Taxonomy (NCBI): domain Eukaryota; kingdom Metazoa; phylum Arthropoda; class Insecta; order Lepidoptera; family Hesperiidae; genus Polygonus; species Polygonus leo. The sequence continues at coordinate 1,958 of DWNR01004404.1, forward strand.
TTTCCTATAAAAATTTCCTTCGTTTCCCATCCGTTATGTCATCCCATCTCAATGTTTAATAAAAAGTCAAGTTCAGAGTCCTAAATGAACTTAAAAAGCTACTGACCAGTTTAAGATTCCTTACGCAGTCATCTGGTCTTTGAAAAGGACAAATCAAACTTTGTTAGTAAAGAAAATGTACGTAAAATATGCAAAATTGCTTGATCTTTATGCGAAAATATCCAAGAAAAACATGTTAAATACAAGCATGATACACTTTCATTGTATAATGTAAAGGATTTTATCGTAATCCCTTATTAAATCCAATAGACAAAACGCTACGTACAGAGTCAATCTAATTAAAGATAACTTCAGTGCAATAGTTTCCTTTTAAAAACTTAATTAATAATAAAGTCGAGTCTTTACTATTCAATACAGAGACATTAAATCACTATTCCTCAATAGATAAATAAGATTTCGCTTTTAAACGTGTGAAGAAAATCCCTTTAAAATATGTATGATTAAACAAATTAGTATTCACTATTATTTTAACATTTAATAAAACAGATTTCTTAATTGAAAAATTACTAGTTTTAATTACGCATAAAATTTCATTTCAATGATTTCAAATCCAAAAAAGATATATCCATCCTTGTCATTCATGATTCAATATAATTTGTCCACAAATATTACATTACTTTAGTACTTATGTATACGATTTTACACCAAGAACTTTTAATACATCGATATTTAACTGCGAAAGTGTACTTTAAAAAGGACAGTCGGCATAAGCCGGTTCGTAAAGTACTTTACAAAGACATTAATATGTTAAATTAAATTTTGTAAAATTGAATTTTACAAAAAAGTAGAGGGCAGTATTGTTAGACGTAGGAATAAAGTTATTCTGTGAATCGTATTATCTCTTACTGTCTACATAGATGAGAAAGAGATGGAGAGTAGACCATACTCTTAGGATATAGTTAAGGAAGATAACAGTCTTCGCCAAGTGTAAGCGTAATGGTACGACAGTATTTAACCGAACTTATAATCATTTCTCAAGTATATATAGTAACAAGTCACATTTCAATTTTAACAACTTTTGAATATATTCGTCGTCTTTCTATATATAAAATACGGGTTGTTGCTAAAATTGCTTCGCCTCTTTATTCACCATTTTTTATGTAATTTACGGAAAGGAAATAGTTTTACACAAGATAGATACATATGACCAATATTTTCAATATCTCAACAAGAAGAATGCTCCACAAAAACCTGTGTTACAAATTATTTACAGTGATTACTTAAGTCTTCAATACACATGTTAATTTTTGTGTGTAACATATATATTTTTCAATGGCCCAATTCATAAGCTTTTTATAGTATACAGGTAGCAATCGGACCTGCAACTAATCTAAATGTTATTTGTAATCAACTTTAAGTGCAATTGAACCGTACCTGAAGTTGATAACAAATATTGCTACCCCTGGGAACTAAACTGTTCGTCTCGTCTAAGTATGTCTGGGACGAAGGGTATGTCCAGTGTTTTGTATCCAAGCAATAAATTGCTGGAGATCATAGAAACAAGAACATTTGATAATATGATATGAAATGTGCATATTGATTTAAGACTGCTCGAAATCACTTGTATACTAGCTTCGAATGTCATTATGTCAAACCTAGTCGTATAGAATCAAAGACGGCCAAATTTATGTTAACACGGTCGCCGTGTATCGCGATTATACATTTATTATTGTTTTTGTATCACAATACAGATTTGCTCACTGTATGCTTCATCGTGACTTGCAGAATAACGATGATTTCCCCATATAAAATGTATAGGCGTCGTTCCTACCTATAGTCCTATGTAAAGGACATTGATAACTAATAAATTTGATTTTGACACACGACTCAATTGCCATGACAGCATATATTTTTGTTTCTATGATCTATGCTGAATTGAAATGAGACACTCCGAAACATATTCAAATATGAATACCTAGTTTCTGCCGCCGCTTCGGCTGCGGTATCACACAATTTAGTCAATTATTTCCATCCATATGACAATATATTTTTAACCCTTTGGGACAGTACTTGTTCTCAATAAAACGTGTCCCTGTCCTTGTGTGATGACCCCAATAATTTGTTTACAGAATCCCAAGTGCAGTTGAGTTAAGGCGGGAAAGAGTGACAATCAAACAAGTTCACATTTGTCTACATTATTTAGGATATACATGTAAAATAGCATTAGGATATACATGTAAAATTATTAGTTAGGATGCGGTCATAATCTGACGTAGGAATATGTTTTGATCTACATTCGTCATACATTCGTAATAAGCCATTTAATCAGAGTATTATTAGGTTATGCGTAGTTCTAGAAATAGAAAAAGTATAATGCTGTAGCTTTTACAAAATTATAGTAATTTTCAACATAAAATCGATTTCGAAAAAAATCGTCAATCGAATTTTAAGTAATTTCCAAATAATAATGATATTTTGACAATACCAGTCTAACTAAATTCTGGAGAGTTTAAGTATCTGGCTTTTTCTAATGTGCATATAAATTTTAGCTAAATATTCTGAATGAATAAAGATTCATAGTGTGTGAGCAGAAAACATTAAAAGGAAAAAAATAAAATAAAGAATAATTGAAAAACGACATTATAGAATCAACTGCTTTATCAACATCCGCCATTTCGTACAAAGTGACAATAGACAACAAATGTTCAATACGATAAATTACCAACATTGAACCCCTAGTTTCATTTATAAACAATTTTATTAGAAAACCAGCAGAAAATTTAGTAACAGCCATAAACGGATACACAATTTCAATGATGTAAATTACAGAAAACAGAGATCATCGTCCGTCAAACAAAGAATTTAATATAGATATTCCATAACACTTCCGTAGATGTTATAAACAACATGAATACATTATGTTATATTCAATGATAGTCCGTTCTCATGATACTGCATAGTTACAAATGACACAGATACCGTTGTAATCAGTCGGTGACTGTCCTCTTGGCTTGTGGCTCGTACAGCTCTGTCTCCGGGGGCTGCTCAAGTCCCGGCAACTGGATTTGGGTGTCAGATGCCTCCGATGGCTGTGGGAATTTATTTAATATTAATGAAATATTCACCTATTAAATAAAATTCTATCAACTATGCTCCTTTCCAATTTCTTTTGGATGTACACATTTTTCATAAATAGAGTTAATATTGATCAATTCACTAAACAAATAAATATTACTATTCCAGTAGGCAATCTGTCTGTTTGTAGACCTTTGAGGTCACATAATTTATTGTGTTGTAGTTGTTTTTAACATAATTATATGGTGAATGATTTCATTTACTTTAGTTAAAACGATGATGGTTCTTGTTTGAAACAATAATGCTCTTTGATTTTTATCTAAATTACAAAATATATCGATATCCCTTTGTTATGTGCTTCGATATACTAAATACGTTAAATGATAAATTATATATTTATCGATAATAATCGGTATATTGGTACTTAAGCATCACTGAACAAATATTTTAAAATAAAATTTGGAAAATGGAATAATATAGGTAGTGATAGATAATAACACGTTTGAATTTCCGCCAGCAGCAATGAAATTATCCCTGAAAATTTATTTACATATAAAAAAATTAAGTATGAATTATTTTTAAGAAACAAACCATAATAATTAATTATACTTTCAAAATCGAACGACCTTATTTCATATCACACTATTAACATTCATCAGATAAAAAAGTCTATATTCCATAATGATTCATAAATTTATCTAACACCGTAAATATACTCTATGCACTATGCCAAAATTATAACAATGATAATCAAAATTACAACAACAACAATCAAACAATTGCAATAAGAATAACAACTAAAACAGAACAAGGCTAACAGAACATGAGGAACAAAAACTAATCATTGGACACTTGGAAGCGAAAAAAATAATAAAAACAACGAAAGAAACGCGACAATAGAAAAGCGATTCACTACAATGGAATCAGGAACATCAATGTATAAAGTATTAAATCAGCTTGGAGACGTTTTTGCGCTTGTAGTAGTGTACGGTTAGCCGAAAAATAAACCAATAATATCTAAATATTATATTTAATATTTTTATTTTATGCAATCATAATTTCTAATCATTTTCATTAACAACGAACATTTCATAGTCATGCTTGGTTTTGCTTTCATCCGATGTACCATTAACGTTTTTGATAATTCGTACTAATATTGTATTTAAAGCTTCGTCTATACCTTGAAATTAATTTTCCTCTTCAATACCATGTTGACAAAAATTTCTCCATCCCTCTAAAGTTATGAATTTAATATTTTTATCAGTGAATTTATACGCAAGAAAAGATTAACATACAAAATGGCATGTCGCGTTTGACGCTACTTGTATGCGATTGACGTACTCTACGTGACAGCGCAAACTTCCATTTCAATTTTCCTCACAGTGCATATACACCACTACATATTTTTAAGCGCAAAAACGTTTTTAAGCTGATTTGACTATATATGTAACGTCAATGCAATGTTCACTGCAAAATGAAACAATTTTGAATACTGTATCATCGAATTTACCTTATAGTCAATACCTCCAGGTGGGCGTCCAATGACAAGCTTGCAAAAGTTACATGAATCGTTAAGATGGGAGCGAGCGACTAAGACAGGGGCACAAACTTATTTCTTAGATCATATAAAAGTTAGTACTTTGAAGTTATTTCTTTGGAGATCTGAATATACTAAAAGTAACATGATGGGATAAGGGACTTGGGAATGCGAATTGTTGTGATGTCAACTTCTTTAAAACTAATATTACCATAATGTTTTTAACGGTCGATACTTTCTTATCGTCGAAGATCAAAGGTATAATCTTTCAAAGATCAAAGGTATAATCTTTCACTTTAGAAGGGGCAAAAAGGGAAAGGTATGGCAAAGTTATACAAATACAGAAGAAAAAAGACTAATAGAAATAGGAAGAAATATCCTTTTTATTCACTATTTAATGTAATCACTACGAGAACTAGAAGTCGAAATATGTCTGTACGATGCAATTAATACCTGTTACACTCTTACATAAGCAGGCATACGTATAATTATATAAATACATTTATATACTAAGAAATTCTTAAACTTCAAGTAGGTAGTTATATCTTTATTTAATTGACACGTAAGGTAATTTGTATAACTGTTTTTTAAGAGCGCTAGAAGATTCTTTTCGCCGGTTTTTTTTAATCTGAGTTTGAGGGAGGCGCCCAAAGCCGTATATCAAAACCATAATAACTTAGTTATTTAGTGTCTGATGTAGTATATGACCACCTTTAAGTATATAACTGACTTATTGCCTATTAAATTCCGCTGTATGTCTCGGTCGCTTGTTCCCAAAAAGCCTTCTTTACAATGTATCTTAATATATTATAAAAGAAATATATAGTTGTCTTCCTTTAGGTGCCTTTTCAAAACGCCTATTCAAGGTATTGCAACTTAATATGAATGACGACACATTGATTATGTAATCAATTTAGATAAAATTATTAGTCAATAAATTTAAAACAATCGCTTTTTTGAAGCATAGGATTAGCGAGTCTACGAAATTTTATCCATTAAAGAGTCCGGTAGACAGAATAGAGAATAGAGTTTTATGGAAGAGATCACTAACAGAAATAAAACTTATTGTGTTGATTTGTCTCTTCTAAAATAAAGTTTGTGTCGCATCTAAAGAAGGATAATTTTTAACATAAACTTTAATAATCTCCACTTAACTTATATGAATTGTACATATTTTTTTTATAAATAAAAATCGACACTTGTCTTAATAAAAGAAAAAAAAATTGTATCGCAAACGAGTAAGTAGTTCAACTGATGATAAGTAGACACTGCCGCCCGTGGACATTTTGTAATTAACCCCAAGTACGTATGTACAAAAATGAAACTGAATTTGAAATTGAATTTGGAAAATATAGAAAAGATTCAAATTAAAGTACATTCGAACGATATTTTTAGAAGCAACGGCTCTGAAAAGGGCTACACATATTTAAAAAATACAATATGAAAAAATTACAATACAAAAATACTAAACAATATTAAAAAAGTTACCTGAAAAAAATACATAGGAGGTTTTACGTTCTAAACGACACTGACACTTTGACGAAGACATTATTACACTAACATTGTAAGTACCACATGCTCATATGCAAACTTAAACCAAGCAGTCACTGATCCCTTGATGATCTTGCATGGTTTGAATCGTCCTAGTTACGTGACGTTTAATTCGAATGATATTTACATTATAGTGCATTATGTTTATTAATTTTAAAGTGATATTTACTAAATCTTCAATTATGATCAGTAACTAGCCATCAATATTAGTAACTAGCATGATTTCAATAGGGAATTATATTAAAATCCAATTGAGTAAAAACGAATACTAAAAATCCTTTCATTTATCATTTATTTACCGATCTTCTATAATAGTTTAACAAGGATCTTGCCAGTTATTGCCAATGGCCAGTTATACCCATTTCTCCCATATTTCAATAAAAATGAAAAGAAAAGTCCATAATACTTGTGTCGTCGAGCAGATCTTTAAGATAACACTAACGTATGTTTCCTGTTTATCTTTATTATTAATTTAATGGTGTTTATTTTGTTAATGTAACTAATTAATTAAATAAATAAATGCGGTACTACCTCAACGTCGTTGGTGTTCGCCTCGGAGTGTCGCGGGCGCTTGCGGGCGCGCGACGCCGCTTCAACCATCGCTTGGTTCTTCTTTGGTTGGAACTGTGTAACATACAACATACATCATATTATTAAATTACCATTCGTTAGGTGCGATAAGGTCAACGGTAAATATAAAGTGTAGAGACTTACAAAGGTTCGTAACATTTATTTTTGACTTAATTTATATATTCATTATGTGATTAATATTAAAAAGAATGTGGTATTGCATTGGACTATTTAAAATAATGTATACAGTATGGCCCATTTTATTTTTGCTAAGTTTAAATATTAAACTTCCGCGGAAAAGTCCATAACTTTCAATTGATTAAGTATAAAATAAATAATTTATATCGTTATCTGACAGTCGATATCACATCAAAGACAAGGAGATGTTGTTATTGTTATGTATATGTCAGATGTTGTTGCGCGTGCGAGTCTTTGTGTGTGTGTGCACTTGTGTTTGTATCTACGTGCGTACAAGCGTGTATTTTTTGTGTGAACATTTCTCTGTTTGTGTCCACAGACAACTCGTGCGGCTCGAGCGGTGTGTGTGCTACTATATGTATGTACACGCGTGTGTGTACACGTGTGTGTGTACACGTGTATATGTGTGTGTGTGTGAGTGTGTGTGTACACGTGTACGTGTACGTGTGTGTGTGTGCGTGTGTGCAGCGGACCTGCAGCTCGGGCGGCAGGAACACGCGCGTGTTGGTGAAGAAGTCCGGCTGCGCCGCGAAGTACATGGCGGGGATGCGCGCGTCCGCGGGGAACTCGCGCAGCTCGAAGCTGCTGGAGCGCGCCCATACCACCGCCATCGCTAGGTCGCACGTCGCCCATAGTTTCTGTTGGGGGAGAGAAAGAACAAATTGATTAAAAATCGTTCAAATGCGATTCGGAATCGTTGATAAATAGCGCTGTCCCTACATATTGGTTAGAGTTGTACCTACAGATGTATTTAACATTTTACTTTCACAATTTAATAGTTGACGAGGGCAGACGTTGCAAACAGATGACGATATGATCACCAATAACGTCAATTGTTGAATGCGAAGACTGGATACGTTTAGATTATTTTAATTACAATTGATTACATAGTTTTAAGCGTTTATTATTATGAACGTACATTGAAACACGAGAGTTAAAAATTATTTAAGATTAATTGTAGATTGAACATGTAAACTTAATGTTTGATGATGAATGATTTTTAAACTTTCTTTAACTTTTTACACATTCGTACAGAGAGTTAAATTGACCAGGTACTATATACTCACGTAGTTGAATGCGTCGTCCATCTCGTTGAGTGCGTCCTTGTGGTTCTTCATGCGCTCGATGAGATTCTTGTAGAACCAGTAGCAGTAGAAGTCGTTGCGCGTGATCAGTGGCTCCAGGACGAACCATAGGCATTGTTTGATAATCTGGAAAAAAATGGAAGTTAAAATGTAAGCTTCAACATTAGTTGTGATCTGAAACTCCATTAAACGGAAAAAAGAGACTTTGCATGCAAAAGAATAAGATAGAATACATTACACAATGCTATATAATGTACTGGAGAAGTAAAATAAAATGTCTCCAGACTTGCTGAATGCAAGAACTATTGTTACACGGCGGCTCCTGTCAATTGGGTTACTATGATTTATTATGAGTTACATTATATCAGAGCTGCCCAACCTTTGATATCAAGCTTTAGGTCATGTGTCATATGTGTGTAAAGACATTTTTATTTTATACAAAATTGCCATGACGCCTAATATTGTAAACTTAACAAATTCAAGTTACAAATTACATTAATTGTATCAAATTCTTCCATTTACATTTTTGTTAAAATATAATGAAATAGTGTTTGCATCAATCAAGAATTTGAAGCTTAAGCCAAAAATAGGCACCATGAACTTTCAATGGCCGCCGATAAGTTTCAAATCGTCAATTTGGTGCGTTACAAAGTTTTGGGTAGTTGATTTGATGAAGGACAGCCATGGATTAAATTTATAAACAGTTACCTTAAGTTGCGCGACATTGTCGTAGGCGGTGAAGGCGGGGTCGTGCGTGAGCACCGGTATCGCGAACACCAGCATGTAGTCCGGCAGGATGTGCGGCACTTGCGCCATCGCTTTCTCCACTGTTGAGAGAATAGATAAAATTAAAATAGTTTTTTGTATATATTACTAGCTGACCCGGCAAACGTTGTTCTGCCATATAAAATATTACTGAATTTCCCGTAGGAATGAGCGAT
>DWNR01004405.1:0-10913 GCA_018250455.1 Polygonus leo
ATAATATAATGATATTTATTCTAAGGCAATTATGTGACTTGCATTTTGCAATTATATCTCTATATTCATGTACATAATATGAAAGTATCCTTTCTTTGTTCCAATTTGTTTCATTATACAAAAAATTCGAGTAACGAGGTGAGATAACAATACTGTACCGCAAATACAGTTGGTATATACTTTTTGCAAGAAAACAGTATCGAGAAAACGGTGTGTGTATTCATAAAAATCAAACAACTTTCACGCAAATGCAACGTTCGTACGTTTCTTTTTCTTATAAACAGTAATTAAATTTAAGTTCCAAAAAGGAAAGTACCTTCTGATGTCACTTTTGGCAGAAACAGATTCGTAAAAACATTGATTCCATTTGCTTTTAAAAGGCAGAACACGAATAGAAGACGCTGAAATGCTTAATCCTTCAAAGCAGCCAGCAATCAGCAAAGCGCAATTACGTGACATAAACATTCACGTCCTTGATACTACATTGAGGGTGCTATTTATACCGGGCAGATGCTCCCCGGTCCCGTGCCGGCTATTTCGGGCGCCCTCCCTCCACCCTCTGGACGCCACCCTGATAAACTGCTCTTGCGTAGTAATGTGAGACTGTACTACGTTTTTATGAAGACTCGTGATGCAATTTATTTTTAAACGCCTTCGAATCTGATGTTTATTACACCTTCTTCAATAACATCGCTAAATCTTAATTTGATACAATACAAAGTTACATATGCTTCTATAAAATTACAAGTCCCATCTTTGCATCACCATACATAATAATGACAGACATATACATTTTCGCCAATAATAATGTGGCATCTCTAAAAGAATAATTTTAGGAGGAAGCACGTTACTGAACACAAATTGGAAAGAAAAAAGGGGAGAACGAAATATTTTGGTAAATTAAATCGTCGGAAGAGTTAAGTTAGATCGTTAGCATTAAGGAACAATAAATTAAATGCTACGGACAAATGTACCTAAAGAATATATGGAACAAATTTACTATAGCTAAAAGTGAAAAAGCCAATAAATAACTAATGCCTAACATTTTACGAGTAATGTTTTCCTTATTTCAAGCCGAAAAACCAGTGAGTAAAAAACTAGTTATGGATAATTGAACATTGTTTTCACAATTCCTGAAACATCTGACAGTTTTATGCGTCGAGACGCGTCAGTAGCAACATTATTCATTATAATACCGCTGGTTTGCGACGCATGATGAAACGAATTTTCTATAGCTAAAAGTGAAATGTCAATAAATAACTAACATTTAAATAACAGGATTTTTTTTTGTTCCAAGCCGAAAAACCAGTCAGTAACAACTAGTAATGGATAATTGAACATTGTTTTGACAATGTCTCAAGCATCTGACAGTTTTATGCATCGTGACGCGTCAGTAGCAACATTATAATGACGTTGGTTTGCGACGCACTATGGAACAAATTTAATATAGCTAAAAGTGAAAAAGGGAATAAATAATTAAAGTCTACTTTTGTTATTTAAAGCCGAATAACCAGTCAGTAACAACTAGAAATGAATTGAAGATTGTTTTGACAATTCCTCCTGCATCTGACACGTCAGTAGCAACATTATAATGACGTTGATTTGCCACGCGCTATAGAACAAATCTACTATAGCCAAAAAGTGAAGAAGCCAATAAATAAGTAAGCCTAACATATAAAGAATAATATTTTTGTTATGCCAAGCCGAAAAACCAGTCAGTAACAACTAGTAATGGATAATTGAAATTTGTTTTGACAATTCCTCAAGCATCTGACAGTTTTATGCGTCGAGACGCGTCAGTAGCAACATTATAATGACGCTGGTTCGCGACGCACCCCAGCTGACTGGCTATTTGTGTCGCGCGCGGGGTCCGATGCTTACTGCAACTTGCAATGTCGGATATCTACATGCATCATCGTAATGATTAATATTGCTCCTAAATAAAATATTTATAATATTTGGTTGAGGATCTTCATACCATTGATACCATACTAAATTACTAAATACAAGAGTTGTCACGGAGTATGAATACACAAAATACTCATAATTAGTGTTTTCTAAATATCAATCAATTATTTTATATAATTTTAACCTCTGACATTTTCCCGACATAGAACTAAGTCATGTTACACCGTAACATCAAAGCATTTATTTATTTTTATTCCATAATATTAATACATAATAAGTTGAGTAAGTATACCTATTAACTTTAAATACTTATTGAAACTCTGTTTATTAAATCGAGCACAATACATATAAAGTGACGAAGAAATTAGAATAGACAACAATAGAGAGAACTCTTTGTAGTCTGTGCTTCTATATAATACCTAAGGCGAATTTTAAACTTCATATACAACAGTTATACTTTGCTTAAATACATTTGACCAATTTTACAGATTTACCTCATAGATAGTTCAATCTCAAGGATCTAAATAATCATAATATTTATACATTTGCTTATGCTGAAATATATTTCTAAAACTTCCTAATTGAGAAACGAAACGACATAACAAGTTAATATTATGATTACAAAACGTTTATTTTTAATTAATACAAAAACGAATTAATATTCACGATCGCAACTGTATATTATTTCAAAATGGCCACTCTAATTCGATCGCGCCATGTGTATCGACTCAGCACACATTAGCGTCTCGGGTGACCCGTCAACGTCACTATGCAAGATGCACTCTATTTATAATGTATGCACCGGATTGTAATCGAATATCGAATATTAGTCGGAATTGCAATCGGTGGTCTTGAGATTAAGTCATATTTTTGGGTTCCGGAGGTTTTGCTCGGAGGGTGCCATGGCCTTTATTACTAGGACCTCATTGTCAGTCCGTCAGTCCAGCTGTCATAGAGCTGTATCTCTACATGTTTACAAATTTGTGTTACTATTGCCGCTACAACAACAAATAAAAAGTTTTTTATTTATAAAATTATTTAACTCTGAAAAATCTACATTGTTATATGACGCCGTCTTGTTGGTCATCAAACAAATTTAAATTGTTTCGAGAAGCTTCGTGTGCGACCTACCCGCACTTGACGATTACTTTTGTAACAGAATTAGCAAAAATGTAGCAAAGAAATAAGATAGTTTACCTTATGTTATTGCTACCGATGGACATCTGTAACTAACTTTACAAAGATAAAGAATCCCATTTGATAACACATGTTTTTTTTCCAACTCCCCAAAACATGTCCTTTTGTAAAATAAAACTTTCTGAGATAACAAGTTATTGAAGCAAAAATGATATAGGTACAAGTTTAAGCACCTAGCAGATCTCTTGCAAATTTTATTTTAATATTTATTTAGTTTATATAAAAGATAGATAGATACCTATCTAACCTACCTAACTAAGAAAACTAAACGAAATAGTTTTGAAAAGAAACAATTACTTCTTACAATAAAGTCGATTATAAAACTACTTTAAAAGTATAGTAACTAAAATATACACATTGTCCCTACACACGTGTAACATTATATTAAATGTATTTATTTACGTAAACGCTCTACGCCGATACAAAATAATCGTAGCGATTTATGAAGGAGGCATTTAAGGCTAATTGCAACGACAAATCGCCTATTTAACGATAATGGCCGCATCGAAATCCAAAAAAATATACATATAATGACTCGAACACACCTTAATTAGCATCGGAAGTCTCAAACGCTTTTTAATGTTTAACTAATTTGTTTGTTTGGCCTATTGTGTTCGTACTACGAAGCAGGCAATATCTGGATTACAATATCTCGTTTGTGTATACAATTCTCGCTCTTATGGAAATATGAACACAACTGATAATCGCTTGCGTGTCACAGAATGTTTTTACAAGTGCATACTTTAGTTTACAAGCGATATCAGTATTACCTGCCACTGTATTTTCGTTTGCATTTAAAAATTTGTTTCGGTTACAAACAAGCCTAATTGGTACAGCATAAGAAACGTTTCGCAACTTCAATTGGACGTGGTACAACTAATTTGCAGTCTCGACGGATGAATTACTGCTCTATCCAATATTTTAATCCTAGGACAAACAAGAATATTCTCGAGTGCTAAAAACTAGGAGATCAGAAAACCTAAGCGAAGGTACTACCGAATACAATTTATCGCCAAATAAAATAAAACAAAGAAAAAAAAGTACAATCGCTAACATATAAAAAAACTTTTCTTACTGCACATTATAACATAAATATACAACCTAGAATCCGTACTTGTTCGATGTGAGTTTTAACATCAAATTTCAGGAAGCTTTTACTACAATACAATCATTAGATCTGAAACGGCTTCAATAAGGACTGACTGAATATTACGATATAACCTTGTATACAGATAATTTGTGACATTACTCTTTTGACAGAACTTCTACGACATACTCTTAAATAGTATACCAATTTCAAGTGTATAAAACATTCCACCCCGATAAAGGTATCGAAAACATCCAACTGATAACGTGTCTAGACGAAATAAATATCCGAAACACTCAAATACCAGCTCGATTGCTCACTTGGCTAATCGCTGGGTTGCCAGTTAAAACATTTGTTTTTTCGAACGCACCCATAACCTACTGCCACTTTAAAAGGTTGAAGGCGAATCTTATAGGCACGTGCATTTAAGGCATTTAAATTTCGAGATTACGGTTACGGCATACGACGCGGTAATGGCGTCGTTTTGTTCCTTTTTAGGGTTTCGTACCCAAAGCGTAAAAACGGGATACTTGCACAGGTCACAGGTCCATATCTTCTAAACCATAATCGGTAAAGACTTGAAACTTTCACTGAATATGTATTTCAGTGCCACTATAATAAAAACTACTAAAAAATAAAAATAAACGTGGGTGCGCCATACAATGAACCGGTATTATCACAGTTTTTAATTGTATCTTTTGAACCGTAATAGGTATATACTTGGAACTATTACGGAATATGTAAAACCAGGACTGCAACAAAAACAAATACGTAAAATTAAAAAAAATGAAAATAAAAGTGTTTTCCATAGAAAGAATCATACTTTCTACGTTTTTTCTAGAACTACGTATAAAACTGGTACAGAACCCTTAGTGAGGGAGTCCGATTCACACGTTTCAAAAAGTTGCAAGTGAGTAAGGAATTGCAAACGTTGTTTACGACATACAAAATGGAAGGTGTGTTAAATTAATAGAGAAGTGATAAATTAAATAAATCAAACGTGTAGGCAATAAACAAGTGCGCCCCCTAGCGTGGCGCGATGCGACAAATAAATGGGCGATCGGCGTGCGACCCGCGCGGCCCGCTTACGTGACAGCATTAAATCGTAACAATAATCCATTACTGGTTTTATACTGAAAATTGTCTTGTTACCGCAAATTATGGGTTATCGATGGATCGTTGGATGTTTCTGCAATACTTTATATTATAACTTATTCGATAGATAGGTAGTAATAAGTAATAGGTATCTATGGTAAGACAGTTCGGTTCTAAATAATAGTCAGAAATCTATTTATGGACTGATTATAATTTGTTTTTATTTTGTGGCCAGACTGACCCAGAAGAATTTCAATATTAGATTTTGAACTGAGTGCCTAAAACAATATTTCAATCTTGCTTATTTATTCTCTACGAAGATAAACAATACCTGCCTTTTTATAATATAATTTAATTCCATAGACGATATCAAATCGATATAATATGATAGACGCTACATGATTGATAAATTCATAACATTAACATCCAAGATAATAAATAAGCAAAATTATTTATTGGTACAGCTGACTGACGAATAGGTACTAAAGATTATAAACAATATTTCATGTCTCGCGTTGCTACTTAAAAAGCAGACGTTACATTTAATTAGTCTAGTTGGTATATTACATATTGTAATTTTGCACTCAATTATAAATACGCCGTTCAATGTGCATATATAAACATGTTCATATTCATTTAAAAATTTAATCTTCGTGATGAAGAACAAACAAATCTAAATTGGAAAAAAACATATGTTACGTTAGATAGAGATCTAAACTTCACGATAAAAGAAAGAGAAAATAATTCAAAACGAGGAATAAAACAATAACTTCACCCTTAATTCAAAGTTGCAACTGTGAATAACTGTTACAGCATAAACTTATATGTTTTGCAAAACCGTAGTACACAAATCAACCGTAGAACAAGAACAATCATATCGAAATAGAACAAAGTTAACGACTTTATGGCAGAGCTGATCGGTCGATCAAACGCACCGAGCTAGCGTGGTAATGTATTGTAACGACTTGTCACGGTTAGCAAAATTAACTCGGTTCCATAGTACGTTCAGATTAGCACTAGATGTAATAAAATAACGCTTATACTCATTGCCCCACACTCGTGTCGCGACCTCCCGCAACTCGAAGAGTGCAAACACTAATATATCCGAAGAGAAACAAACACCCACATCACATATAGTGTTAATTATGACAATTTTGTATCTCATAAAATACACGAAAAAATTACGATACATCGAGTTAGTACTCAACATTTGAAACCTCAATTAATTTTGTGGCTTAAGAGAAGGTAACATAGCTGAAAGGAATCAAAATTGGATCCTTTCCTAACGTGAACTAGAAGTAGATAAGGAAGTAAATTTAGAATTCATAACAAGAATGAAATTCATAACACGACTGAATTATATTTCTAAGTTTGTATAATAGCATACACGATAGGTGTTGACCCCTATTCATTAGATAGCTTTATTCGAGTATAACATGTAAACTAAAAGAAATATATTAGAATTGGAATCAGCTTCTTTTTAAATGAGTAAATTATTGTTATTAAACAAGTGGTAAAAACGGCATTGAATGGCATTCTTTATAATTGCATGCTCACAATGTGCGCGTGACCTACACCTTATGGCAACAGATGAACATAATATAATATATTATGAAAGGCTTAATAAAAGCATTATTAAAACGCAAACAATCCTATTGTTTAAATTAACGATACTTGCGAAATTGTACCAACACGCGCCTCAACGGTAATCGGCGAAGGTAAGGTTGCGTATTGTATTTGAGGTAAATGTAGTCATTTGTCGAACAATATATTATTGTATAATGATGAATAAGAACACTTGCAAGATTACTCTATAAGCATATTTTGTCCTTCAAACATACAAAGCTTGCAATTTAAATTATATGTGTAATATCGTAGGCATTGAGCCTACGTACGTACGTAGAAGATAGATACAACTGTTATGATTCATATTTAATCTAGAATCTTCATCAAGAAATACTGTTGTCCACCGCAATTTTTTTAATGTAGAATTTGTAGTCTTAAATGCATCTTCTAATCAAAAAATCCAAAACACACCAATAGTTACACCGGGATTTCAATAAATTTATCGTCACGTGTCACTGGACGTGCTTCATATTAAGTCCACTATAGTATAACCTTAGTAAAACGCGTGAAAGTCTAGTCATGAACAGGCACCTTTTATCCTGAACAAAACATCATTCGCTCACGTAATCATCGGCTAACAAGGTGAAACGCGTGATCACTTTAAAACTGATCATTTTATTTCTTTCTTTCTTTTACTTTCATACAAAAGTTAACAGCTTGTTAACGTTACCAAACGTGAGGACAGTATGAATGAAGGAACCCGCATTTTCATTCGTACTTAACGTAACAAAGAAAAGAGGCCATGAGCAATTCGAAATTGTGTTGTTCAATATTTAATAATACAATTCGGGTATTTCTTATTTTATACTACAGAAAATATCCTTCACCTATAGATATGATTATGTTTGGACATAATTATCAGAGCCAAATATAAATAACTTTTCGCGTCAGAAGTTAGAAGTAAAAAACGGAAAAGCAGATAATGTCTGACGTAAAGTTAGGTTAGGTTAGGCATACAATTGTAATAAATTAAACGCGAAAATTCAGTTTCTCATATACATACATACCTTTGCACAACATAGCAACAATATTAATCATAACGAAAAACATGTCCAAACACAGCTATGAATTCAATAACAATCTGCTCAGTAAAGAGGGGACACATGATGGATTATTATTTCTATAAGCGGGTCGAAATGACCCCTCGGTAGTTTCGCAATCCCTCCAAACCAATGAAATATGTAACAAAAGAAAAACGGGTTATGTCTGCCAATAAAGAGCGAATAAAGACACCTTTTTATTGGGTACAAGCAGACTTAATGTATGGCAGATGTGAATAAATTATGAGGGGGTTGGAACAGGGTTAACAGAGCGATTTGCAGCCATTATGTCATTACTGGGTTAAATATTTACGAATTCTGTAAGAAGTCCAGATACGTCTACGGTTGATGTTCGTTCAGAACTTTATGAAAACATTTTGCTTTTTAAAATTGTTTTACCTATCAGAACTTATCAGCTATTAGTAATTTCTTGCAACATAAGTGAATAGTGATCGCAAAATTAATAAATCATGTTTTAATATTATTATAAGATCGAATGTCTTCAAATAGTAGGTAGTATTGTATTGTAAGTTGATTTTAACGATTCTTTCCGATTCCTATTAGTTAAAGATTATCTATTTAATTTAAAAAATACACCATTTAAGATATTTGAAGAGCATCACGTACTTAAAAAGCCATTATTGGACTTCGTTCTTTAGTTCTAGCTTCTTGGATTTTTTATTCTTTTGAAGACACTCACCTGGCGCACTTGCTTGTACTGTTCTTCGAAGCTCCACCCGGCTGCACTGCCTTCCGAAGAAGATGACGATGCAGAACCAGCTGGTTGGGCTGGTGGAGGCGGTGCAGGAGCTAGGAATGCTGGAGGGGCATACGGGAAGCCCCCCGTAGCACCCCCTCCTGCCAGCGCGAAGACACTGCTAGGGGTCGACAGTGGAGCCCCCTGCGCCAGAGACGCTAACGACGACAAATGAGGATGAAGCGAAGTCTTGAGGGATTCGAAGTCATCTCGGACCTGAAATAAACGCTTATTTAAAATTCCATTTATACAAAGTGGTTATTGTAAATAACGACAATTTCTGATGCAAGTTTGCAATTAATCTGTCTTAAAGGTGTTCAAGACTACCTTCGAAGGAATTACCATTTTTCCAACTTTTCAAGAAATCTGTACTTTAGTTTTGAATAAATTTCATGGTCCTTTACTTGACAATATGGTTGGTATATAAAATGTATGGGGGTTTTCCAAAAACGTTGTCTACATCCGACGGCGCTACATTAAGTGTTGTCCATTAACAATTTATAATTAGATCTTTAATGTGTCGCGATAGTGATAGCATTATGATATCCTTATGTATTATTCGTGTTTAGTAATTAAAACATTACTTGATATCAGATTGATCAGATCGATAATGTTTTCATTTTCAATTACAGATTTACGCATAACAAATTCGATTTTACGCACGATTAGACAGCAAGATACAACTGGCCACTTTAAGGTGTGGTAGATATGTGTAGACTACGTAATTTGATTCAATAATAAATAAAATATATTGACTCACTGTACCTAATAGTGCTTGAACACTAACCAAGAAAGATTATATGTCTAAAAGTAGGATAATGCGGCGTTTATTTTTTTTTGGTACTTTTAGATGCCTTTGAATAAGAGAAGAAGAGGGAATCTTCTGATAGATCTTGTGGTAATGGTGATAGAATTGATCTCCATCGTCAACAGTCCATAGTATCTTTAAGCCTATGTAGTCAAATATAATTTATAATAAAGGTTTCTGTGTTGAAGTATAACAACAACGCTGTTGATGTGTAACAATACTCTTGATGGAAATCTAACAGATTTCACTTTCATAGTCAGTCTGATTTAATACAAATCCGTATTTTGATACCCAAAGAGTTGTGAGGTTGTTAAAATAGTAGGGTTAATTTGATCAAGAGACTTACTTTCAGCTCCCTTTCAAGCGGACGAGGCGAGTTCCTCTGATGCTGGTGGTTTATCTGGTGGTTGTTGATCGGCTGGTTGATTACAGCGTGATGGCTCATGTTGTGCTGGAGATGCGGCTGGTGGGGCAGCTGGTGCAGCTGTGGGTGGGGCGCCGGGGCGTCGCGGCCGACGCCCTCGTCTGAGCTCTCACAGGACTGTTCGCCTGAAGACTCGCCCTCAGACCGTGCGGACTGGAAAGAAAAAGAAGATTAGATATCGGAAATTTTACTTATTATAAAGACTGAAATCAGTGTATATTAAACACTGATTAAAATTACACTGTCATTGCATACGACAAAATTGAACGAATACGAATGAAAGAACGATATGTTTTGTAACATTTATATGATTTTGATACGAATATATATTATGGATAAAACTTTTATTTAAGATCTACAAAAAGTCGGTTGATAGATAGCCTCTCTTTATATTAACAACATTATAAATGATTTCCTATAAAAAATAAGACTGTGACAACATGTTATAATGTTATAAATTCAAGAAATAATAAAATTGAAATAAATACACTTTTAATGATCTTCTTATAAAAGAAAAATAGGTTTAAAGGAATATTAACCTTATGCCAAATAAAAGCGAGAGTTTCAGTAACGTAATCCTAACTTCGGTTACTGCAATTATGTCACAGTATTTTCGTTTTCATTATCTTGGCACGAATGTAGGTATATTATATTACGCGCTAAAAATATGTATACTGTTCTAGTTCATGTCCAATCTGTACATCAAGATCTGAGATAACAGGGAACAGTTGAGATAGGTCATGGTTAGACATTAAGCTGACAGGATGGGCATAACATCATATATTCATTTAAAAAATTACCTTGTTTACAGTCTTTGGATGTTTGTTATACTCATGAATATACAAGGTATTTGACGGAAAGTAAGCAATTATTTAAGGATTTATACAATACTAGCCGGCAAACGTTGTTCTGCTATATAAAGTATTAATATCTCTTATAGATTACCCAGGCCGCTATAGTCCCACATCTGG
>DWNR01004406.1:0-10912 GCA_018250455.1 Polygonus leo
CGGCATAGCCTAGGGGATCATTGGGATACGCAAGCCCCCCCACCACGACAAGGTGGCAGCTCCAGCGGGGGGGAACCAATTTCTATTAGTATATTCGGTGGTGGTCTTTAATACAAACACTAGCTCCTCAACAAATTAGTTTAGTTCTTTTTTTGACAAGAAAATGATTTCTATGTTTATTGTTTTAATAGCCTAATATGCATACTAAAATTAACCTATCGTATCATCAAACTAAAAAAAAATACTGTTCATCGCTCTCTGTCAGACTGTGCGATAAATCGAATCCGTGCATATGTTAGTGCCAAATGCAGGACATCATGTGTCTTATTGTCTTGATCTAACATTATATCGTCGGCTTGTTACCGTCTGTTTATTATATGAAAGGGCACATAAATATATGAGAAGCGATTAGAGAATTTGTGAATTGAAAGCTCTTTACATTGTTGCGAGTACATTAGGACTTTTGAGGTTTCTTTTATTGGTGTTTCTAGAATATTCAGTACTTGTTGTTAATGATGTTCTTGTATTGGAGGTTTGGATTACTCGAAGTGATTTTTCAATTGGAAGTTTGCAGAAAGTAGTCATGTGGTAGAACTCATGTAGTTCGACCAAGGAGGTACAGACGCGGTTCTAATGGTTTATTAAAAATGTCAACTACAGAAATCTAAAATATTATTACTCGTTTTGCAAATAAAACTTCAAGACTTCCATTTGCTTTATGATGTCGTTCATATCATTATACTCAGTAATTTTTCATAAGTCTTTTAATGAAGTCCAATTTATATTGGACTATTAGTATGACCCCCCCCCCAAATTTTCAATGCCCCTCCCAAATTTCAGACTGTGACCACGCCTGGGAAGGTACCACCGCTACCTGTGTTTTCGTTGGTGGTGTCGATTTAGAAAGGCTTTGCCGGCTATAAATATTCACGAGACAGACATCTCCATCTTCAGGGGTAGCAAGGCATCTGTGGTCAACCTGAGGTACCTACCACCGTACTTGAGTTAGGAACAAATTTGACAGTGAACACTTACTATCAGGTGGACTGTCTGCTAGTTTGCTACCAACAAAATAGAATTGTAATAATGCATGCAAACAAAGTCGCGGGCAGAAGCTAGTTAACAACAAGAACGGAAGACAATATTAGTCACCCAGTGACTAATACTACGTGTAATTAATGTTAGTTTCGCATAATTATGCCTCCGCTTAGTGTTTCAATCGTAGGAGTGAGCAGATCAATCGATTTGTCACTCAGTATAGATTATATCTATTCTACTGGTTATAGTGGCGTTTTGTTCCTAGTTTCCTAATGAATATATTAATTAGTATTTCAGTATATAAAAATTGACCATGTGCAAGTTTGTTTGTATCTAGCAATAAGTATTTAACAATACATCAATTTTTTGCTATAACGGGCATGATACACGCTCTTTTAAATCCTCTGTATTGTTTTAAGGGTCTACAATAAATACGTTTCACGAAATACACTGCACTTACAGATGAAACGACAAACAGACTTAGTAAAAGGACCACATCAGCCAGAACTTGAGTAGAGAACCCAAGAAATAATAAAAAAATCATAAATGCTTACCATTTATCGAATTTCTTTATTCCCTTTCAATTTCATTCCATTTCCATACAAACGAAACAGGTATTGGGTATTTCATATTTTCCCATGTTAACACTTAAATTCCGAACTGCGCGGTTATCGAAGGCATTGAACTCTTAACTAACCCGGTGCTAAAAGCAATTATTTTCCCAATACAACATGAGACTTTCCTCAAAATTTTATGCCGAGATAATCGCCCGGTTCATAATAATAAATTGGCAATACGAAGCATAAATCAGTGTGCATGAAATTCAATAAAGTCATACGGTCGAACCACCTTTGAGGGGAGTTTAATTTGCAATTAATCAAGCGGCCCCTAAATTAGGCGCTTCGGCCACGATCAACAAAAATTGATGCAGTGTAAAGCCTTGCTCATATGTGCCTTGAGAAAGGATTAATGAGAATTTATTCTGTTTTAAAACTGTGTTTAAAAGTTTAGGTATAAAACGGCAAATTGACCGAAAAAAAAACAATGTATACAACGAATATAAAAATGTATAACAGTAACAGTTTTTTTTGGTTTTTCATGTTTTAATGTAAGTAACTTGATTTGGCATAGATGGATATTATTCGAATCTGACTTTAAGTTCTCAACTTGATTGAAAAAAATATGTTGAAAATTTTCATACAAACTTTCCTATTGATGATTTATTATCACGATAAACATAGTTTATTGTTATTTGTTACTCTTACTAATACATAAAGTAATATTAGATGTTTGTGAATAAGACTTTACTAACTTTTATATTTAAACACATCAGTAAGTCAATGTTTCCTGACGTGACAGCCAAATTCTAAAGCATAATGGTGAAGAATGACTCAATTTTGCCAAGTCGAGATTTGTGTGACAGATTGATTGATTGATCTCAATATGGGAACTTCATCCGCGATGTTATTAAAGATTTCTTACCATTTAGATCCGGTGCTAATGAAAGATGAATTGATTATTTGGTGTAGGTTGATCTCGCGCTTTCCAATTTCGTCAACTTTATGTGTAGGTCTTTCGATTTAATAAACGGCTTAACGTAAATCCTTTTTACGACAAACTACAAAGCTTATGAGTGCATTATAATATAATTATAGGCACTTATTATGTAGCACTAACGCTTTAAATGTGATGACAACAGAAGCCCTAAATATACATTACAGATGCGTTGCTTCTCCCTAAGTACTACTCTCGCATGCTTTATACGATTACTCTACTATATGACTATATTTAAGATTAATATAGCAGTATCTTCTAGAACAGACAAAATAATTTAGGCGTTGATACTACCAATTGATACTGCCAGGTGGTAGAACTCGTTTAGTTCGACCGGGGAGGTACCACCGCCATCCTCATAATCATCCGTGAAGCAATTTATTGAAATTTGGTTTGGAGAGATGTGGTTGCCGGCTATACTTATACATGAGGCGAATATCTTAGTCCTCAGGGGCAGCAACGCATCTGTGATCAAATTCAGGTATGATTCAATCATACTTGGGAATGATTCCTGATGTCAATGGACAGCGGTGACCACTTACCATTAGGTGGACTGCATGTTCGTTTGCTACCTTTAAAAATCACAGGGTCTAACACGCATAAACTTCAACTATTGCGATTATTTCAACCAAAAAGCCTATTAAATGTAGAGATATTTAGATCGCAGACAAAGCCTTTGAATTTAAAGTACTCACACGCGAATTATTTGCTATATTAAGGTATATAATGTGTGCCAAATTTGGGTATTCTCTTGCCAAAAATTACGTTGTTAAGTACAGGGCAATTTTAAAGATAAGGATCATCATGTACAAGTTATTATACGCTGCTCACGTTCTTCAAAACATATCTAGGCACTATCAGCGTGAAAGATACCATCCAAGGCTGCATAGATTTACGTTTGATAAATTTGACGCATTTTGGAGCTTTTATGGCGAATCCCAAGGTTGTCAATGAGTTTGTCGTTTACTACAAAGGTTGTTATGTAATACAAAATATAACCAGGTATTTTTATCCGATATGTGAAAAAATTAATTCGACGAGGTATATGTGAAGTTATTAATTCGACATGAAAATCGGCTTTCAATTCATCCTTATTCCTATAGGAATTTCAAGAAATTACTATAGGAAAATCCAGGTCTAGTCTATCTCTCTTCTTTTATTTAATTGTTGTATGTATATTTAATTCTTCGGCTGTCTGGAAGAGATCTCTATGTTTATGTTATGTGTAACTTTTGGTGTACAATAAAGTAATTTTGTATTGTATTGTATTGTATTCTAAGGAAACTTCACTTTTGTTTGGGACTGTAACACAATGAGGTTGTTTTATTTATTTTAAACATATTAGCTACATCAATTAATAAACCTGTTGCCCGCAGATAAGGTACGAATTATCCTTAATTAGGAACTTTATCTCAGAAATATTGTCTTCTCTTATATCAGTGATGATTTAATTGCAACAGTAACATATTTTAAAATGTTTATTGTTTGGAAAATAGACACTTATTAAGCAGTAGTATTAGGCCATTTACGTATTTTTCGTACATTTAACGAGGACATTTTCCATACAACAAACAGCCCTTACTCACCTCACTTCATCACAACATCCTCACATCACTTCACTTTCCCCAATCCTCTTTCCTCTCCTTCTCATTTCATCAAATACATGTTAGACTTATTCATTTATTCAATCACAGTAAAATTTCAATTAACACACTTTTGTCAGGTTTAATTGAG
Organism: Polygonus leo; assembly: GCA_018250455.1. NCBI lineage: Eukaryota > Metazoa > Arthropoda > Insecta > Lepidoptera > Hesperiidae > Polygonus > Polygonus leo. Next base: position 4,327 of record DWNR01004406.1, read on the forward strand.
CATGTTGGGTCAAGCTGGCCTCTACATCTAGTAGATTGGAACATTAAAATAAAAATGTAATTAATTAAGTAATGTTCGAATTGCACCGTGGGCGAGGAACAGGTAGGTATTTGGGTAAAACGTGAGTGATGGCCACACCTACGTGGTTCATTGACATTTTTTACACAACTACTTAACGAGCGGTTTTGATAACACACTTTTTAATCTCTTTAACTTCTGTTCTACAGCTAAGCAATGGGGTCTTTCCGAAATGAGGGATTTAGGTAATAGGTGGACTATGACAAACTGGCCCTAAGGAACTTTATAAACAACGCTTTAACATGGTAACATGGTGTTGGTGGTTAAGATTTGGATGTTTTCTTTCGCCGACAACCAAATACCTAATATATTTTTAATACAAAATGACGAAAAGTCAAAGGTGCCTGGGATTTGAACCCCAGTCCCTTACAGGGAAAAACCGAAATTCTTAAGAAATCTGTCACTGGTTTTTCTTATAATATTATACAGTTTCATAATTAAAGACATGCAAAAGAAACTCATTTTCTTAGTACAGAATAAATTAAGCAAAACAGCATAGAGTCCATTTGACAGTAAGGGCCTACTAACATAAAAAAAAACATTTACAAAATATTATCAATCAACGTAGATGATATCTATATATCTATCAGCTAATATCTATTATGCTACAACGAAGCGCCCCGTGAGTGGGCAGCTTTAAATCTGCATCCCGTGAGATTTACGATGTAATTAAAATATTTACTTCGCATTAAAACACTACTCGCTCTATTAAGGGGAAATCTCAACAAATATTTTATTTATTTGTGAGTTTTTATAGTCGAGACTTATAGCATAGTGTTATTTTATTTATTCGTGAGTTCTGATACTTTAATGTCTGATTAGTGTCATCATGAATTAATAGATTTATGATGAATAGTTTTCGATGATCGCTTATTTTCTTTTTCTTACATTTTGATGTTTATTTTTGTGTATTTGGTTTCTTATTTTCGCTCAACTACGAATAGAACAGTAGTTCTGCCTAAAGTCACTCAAATGTGCATTTCTTGATTTGAGTGTGTATTTAATTGTATGTTTTGTAAAGGTGAATAGAAACGCACAAAGATAGAAAAGAATAAAATAGCATTTTATGACTGACCTAGAAATTTATATAATGTATGTGAAACTAAGTTAAACTAAACTTGTGTTAAACTGTCAAGAGTCTCCGGAATGGGCGTGTTTGCCTGAGGAGAGTTATGAAAGTGGAAGAAGCTAGGCAAGTATGTCAGAACCGTGCCATTTGGCACTTGATACTCTCTGCCTACCCCGTTAGGGATTTGGCGTGAAGATGTGTTTGTGTGTGTGTAAAATCATATTACAGAGATTATAAAAACCTTTTGTGAGTTAGGTACTGGACGTAAATTACTAAGTGTTAGAACTCGTTTATTCACAACCGGGAGTGCAACCTCCGCCACCCTCATTATCATCAGTAAAGAAATTCTTGTTTCGGTTTTAGAGTGGTGTGGTAGCCCGCTATACTTACACACGAATCGAACGTCTTACTCTCTAGTACTAGAACTAGTCCTCAGGGGTAGTTTCGTATTTTACGTTTAATAAAAAATGTCCATGGGCAGCAGTGACCATTTACTAAGGTGAACTGCATACTTATTTTCTGCCTATACACGATAAAATACTCTCTGTATACTCTGTATACTCTCGATACTCTCTGTCTACCCCGTTAGAGATATGGCGTGAAGATGTGTGTGTGTACACGATAAAAATACGCATATATATCAATATCATACGTCCTACTTTCCCAAATCGCTTTAAGACTTGTAAATTAAAGTTGAGAACATAAACCATGTTCACAGTAAATAAAAACGTAGCCTTAACATTAAATTAATGAACCTAGCAACATCCGCTCAGACAAGATCAGTCACAACATTTGGATGCCGGTTCTGTATTGACAATAAAATTGATAGATAACCCTGATTAAGTAAACGTGGCCGTTTCACTGTTTCTGTCTAATTGAGAATTTATGTCTGTTTTATGAAACTTAGATATCATATCAGTGTATTTTCGTAACACCTTCTATAAAATAGCAGTGCATTAAGAGCGGTTTATAATACCAATGTATTTCGAATGTTATTTGATTTTTCGAATTCCGTAGTGAAATATAATTATTATTTAGTCATATAAAGCTGTATCTTTGTGAACACTTGATACTTTTAAAGTTAATGTATAAGGTAGGAACTATAGCTGCTAAAACAATAAACAGATACTAAACATTAAAAAGTAATTTATCATGCTGAATTACAAATTTATTACAATTTACCGTTAGCTGGCTCGTTCGAAAATTAATCCATTTCAGGTAAACAAACAATCGAATATTTAGGCATGAGAATATTTAAAATTTTATTCAAAAAAGTCCCAACCCTGCTTCCAAACCCCAGGACGTGGTAGTTATGAATACCAGCCGAAACCTACTTAGGCAAAAACCCTCACCCCGAAACCAACTCCCCACGCAAAATGTACATCTTTGCGCGCAGCCTTTTTTTGTACAATATAAATGTAGCTATCGGACCGAAACACTAATTTCTAATAATCAACTGCTGCAGGACAAATGGATGTGGCAGCTCGGAAAATCTGTCTAACAAAATAATAATTGTGATACATTATCACAAATGGTAATGCAGTGTCTACCTTCACAACTTTTACGCAATGGCTTCTTGAGATTAAAACCTACCAGTGGTTAAGTAATACTTAAGTAAGTTTACCCACATTTAAGGTAATTGAGTCATAAAACTGTTATTATCTTTGGACATACTGATGTCAGTGGAACGGTGAAAAGTTGATGGTATTAAATTTTTATTACGCTCTACGTGTGGGCGGCCGCTTTAAACCAGATCAACCATTATCAAATACGGTAGTTGAATGTTTTAATTCTGTATATTTTATGTAGTATCTGGCAAAAATGAAAACACTTATTCGTGTCAAAGGCGGCAGATTTTTTGTAGTGAAAACTTATAGCAACGATGGGCAGGATAAAACGCTTGAAAGTCAGAGCCATATTTACGCTTAAGGTTAAATAAACTCTAATCGCGTTAGCTATTTACCAAATATTTTTATACGTAGAAAGCAAATGAGCTTACAGTCCGCTTTACAACTTATAGCTTACAGTACTGGTAAGCCACTGCAGCCCATACATATTTGAAATCAACCCCAAGTGTAGTAGAATCGTACCTGAGGTTAACCATTGATCCTTTGCTAGTGCGGATTAAGATTTTCGTATTGGCCTCGTGTGTATTGGTGGTAACATACCACCAATACACACGAGGCTGCTCCAAATTTGAGAATTGCTTCATGTAGGTTATAAGGGTGGCAGTGGATCTTAGTCTATAACGAGTTATGCGACGTATGAGATTTGGGGCAGATATTACTTTTAATCAAAACATGTAATGCGAGTCATAATTTTCTGGTAAATTGGGACTGTCGCCTTGATTAAGGAACCTTACGTTATGTTACGTCACAGGACCTTAAGGTCTAAAATGTTTGCTTCGTGTTTAAGTATGACTGTATGATAAGAAGCATAAGAAATAATTACATGATCTACCACGTCAATTGCGAAATGTTTCAGACGAATTGTTATAGACATATTTTTGAAAGTCTTTTGTATATACATATTTAAAAATAATTAAAAAACCAAACAGAACCAGCGCTTTGAACCTAGTGTAACCAAATTCTAAACCGCTAAGTTTATTTAAAGTCAACTAAAATAACTGTTCCACCGGACTTTGTAGGCAGAATGAGCCATCCAGGATACTATTTACACGAATCATATAACTATTTGAGTACTCGGCTAAGTGCTTTGACCACCCCCTCGCTCAGAATCGTGAGACATTCGTGTGTACATCCATCAGGACGGATTGATCCCATTCAGCGGGTGACAATGAATGAGGGTGTTTACGGACACCGGGCGAGGCGCTAACGTGTGACATCTGAGCGATTAGCGACCACATGACGACTTAACTGTAAACATCATTACCATTACCACTCTACCACGTCCCCGGAACTGGTAATGGTAATTACAACCCTATTACAAAGCAGTAAGGTTGTTGTAAATGCATTTCTAACGTGGTTTTCCAACTGGTCGTTTGTCAACAGAACGCCAGACTAGATCGCTCTGTCACAGTACGAGAGCAAACACTTTTAAAAAGTTGATGTGACGATGAGCAATGTTGTCGTAAGAATTTAGTGGGCGCATCATGAATGTTGGTTGGTTGTAGGTTTGTGTATTTCAAATTGGGTTTGAGATATTCTCGGGCACATTGTTCGGGATTTTACACTTTTAGGAAGCGCTTTGACCATCATTTTTGATATGATACTGTTATATTTATTTTCTTTTATTTTATGTTGAGCTGTATTTTTAAATTAATTCGAATATTCAAGAAAATAATCGATTACATGCATGATTTATTTGAATTTGAATATGTAATCGATAGCTAAGTCATATGCTATTCAGATCCTTATCATAGATAAATAACTTCTTTTCACGTTTCCCTACGCGTGTACACATAAAATAATTAAAGTCAATCAAGAGAATCATTGGGAGAAATTTAAACATGATTATACCAAAACACTTAAAAATAAGATAAGATAAAGAGTACCAGTAAAATCATATTAAAAATACTGAAGTACAAGTGACAGTGAATCGTTTTAGCGTCGACACAGTTTGCGTCCATAATGGGCGAGATGCGTTAATTGGTGAACTTCTACGCACAATGACGCGTTTCAAAAATCCACAGATTAAGCTACTAGTGCAGAAGGGCTAAAGAATTTCAATAAATTTTCTACTGAGGTACTATTTAAGAAATATTATCATATCCTCCCGGAAAAATAAAAATCTATTTTTATGTTTGTTTAAAATGGATTTATTTGACACTTATGACTCGAAATGTTACGAGAAGGTTAGAGGTTGAAGCCTTCTTTTGCATAAAATTGAAGTATACAATAATGGTAAATCCATATTTAGTTTCAAATTGAATTGCAATCTTACCAAAGGTTGTCGATAAATGTGTGTCTTCGTGTGAATGAAATAATGTCATACAGGTCAAAAAATAGTACTCACACAAGGGTAATCGAAAAGGTTAGAACAAAAATTCTAGCATTTCCTACTCTATGTCCGTTTACAAGAGCCTGACAGAAAATTACAGTTTATTGTCTATTCTTGGCAGGCCTTCTGCGCTATGCCGATACAGGAGTTGGTTAGAAATACTCTGCTAATCTATTACTATTACTGTCCGTAGATCCTGCTAAGTACGTTTTAACGCTCATCTGAAATTTTAAATTGACTGTTTCATTGGATCATCTTCAAATTTGAGTTTGAAAACTAAAATTTCATAGTCTTTAATTCTAAAACCGAAATGTTCGGATGTTCAAAATTCAAAGTTCAAAAGAGAATTTTCTACTCCATGTCCCTTTCTAAAAGCCTGGCGCGGAATGGCAACTACACCCTGCTGGGATCGCTTTAAAACTTATCCAAAATTGCATATGACTTCTTCACCGGATCACCGTCAAAACCTACCACCATCAAACACTGAAACTTTATTGTCTTTCACTTTGAAGACTGAACCTTCGTTGTCGGATGTTAAGAGTAGACCTTCTGCGCTACGCTGACACAGGCACTGGTTAGCGATGCTCCGCTAAGCGTACCGCAAACAAGCGCGCACCGCGACAGGGCATCGCACTGCCCAACGTCGGATGAACTAGTTCTGTCCACTGCCCAATAACGTTAGGTTTTTAATTGGTGAAAAGAAAAATGTGACTCTTCATTGTTTAAAGAAAATCCGTAGTTTTTGTTCCAACAATTCGAGAATTTTCTACTTCATGTCCGTTTCAAAGTGCCTGTCGGAGAATGACAACTAAAACCTGTTGGGATCGCTTTAAAATTCATGTAAAATTACATTGGACTTTTCACCGGATCTCTGTCAAATTTCACTTCGCAAACTGAAATTTCGTAATCCTTCACTCCAAAAACTGAAGTTTGGTTGTCGGATGTTAAGGGTAGACCTTCTGCGGTTAGCGATGCCCCGCTAAGCGTACCGCAAAACAAGTGCGCACCGCGACAGGGCATCGCACTGCCCAACGTCGGATGAACTAGTTCTGTGCACTGCCCAATAACGCCAGGTTTATAATTACTATAAAGAAAAATGTAATTCTTCATTGTTTAACAGTAGTTTCAATCAACAGTTAGAGAATTTTCTACTTCATGTCCCTCTCCAAGAGGCTGGTAGAGAATTACAACTAAGCCCTGCTGGGATCGCTTAAAAATTCATCAAAAATTGTATTTGACTTTTTCACCGGATCACCGTCAAATTTCACTTTAAAAACTGTAATTTCACTGTCTTCCACTTTGAAGACTGAATCTTCGTTTTCTTTCACTCCGAAAAGTCGTTATTAGATGTTCAACGTAGACCTTCTGCGCTACGCTGACACAGGCACTGGTTAGCGATGCCCCGCTAAGCGTACCGCAAACAAGCGCGCACCGCGACAGGGCATCGCACTGCCCAACGTCGGATGAACTAGTTCTGTC
>DWNR01004407.1:0-10912 GCA_018250455.1 Polygonus leo
AGTAAGCCCGAAATCCACAGAGCTTACATAAATCCAGAAGATTACAAATTCTTAGCCCGCAAGAACTTCCGTTTCCTCAATTACTTTGGACTGAGTAAGATTCGAAATTTGTTGGTGTTTATTTTAGATAATTTTTATTTTGAAAGATTTTCCTTTATTACATGTACCAAAAATGATTCAACTTTTCATAAGTATTTCATCATTGACGTTATCTACAGATTTCTTCATATTATGACAGAGAGAATTTTATATCAATTATTCATCTTTTGCTTTCCTAAATGTAAAAAAGGCATATAAGCATGCCTTATTTACGGCAATCTTCAAATGACAAAAAAACTTATATATATTATAGATTAACTTAATATAAATATATGTTAATAGTTTATCTTCAACTTAAATAAATAAAGTATAATGAACCAATAAATACATTTTTGGCGGTTAATATAATAAAAATATCACAATTGTTACATAATATATAATCATTACATGAGTCGAGCTCTTCAAAATTTTGTGCAATAAATGCCTGAGAACCGCGCATGCTTCACTCAGTAGCAGTTCTCGTCTAGCATCAGAAATCCAGTAACATTACTTTTACTGTGTTTGTTTGACTGTGTGACTTTGTAGTCCAAAAATAAATTTCAAGTACGTGAAACCTTAACTTTATCACTATATAACTGAGACATAACATAATTTATGAGAAAGTATAATAATAGACAGCAATAAGACAAAAAAGAAATTTGATAATTTCCGTGGCAAATTTACATCACAAAGAAGAACACGAAGATTTTCCAAATTTTATTTATTTCATGAGTTAATTATATTCGTATACGAATAGTTAATAATAGAATAGTTTCTGAAGTTTAATGATGAAACCTGTGGATCTATAAAATGCAGTGTCGTGTTAGTATTAAGTTGAATAGTCTAAATACCATTCAGAACCTCGATAGCTTCATACTGCAGGGTCCATTAGTGTTCGGTGTCGCATTACGCGGCTAAATTGTGGAACAACGCGGCTTCATACAAAGTATCGAGTGTCGGGCTTCGCGCGGCAAACCGTGATGGATTGGTGAAGGTACCTATTTCATAACCTTGTATCATTTTTATAGGTGTCGTCTACGATTGAATTTGTAATTTGGTTTTTAATGATCTTAATGTATACTTTTAATTTCTTCTTATGCCGAATGTTCCATTATGTAGTGAACAAACTTCTTTTCTGTTCTCTTGTCTATATTTCAAGGAGACTTCATTTTTTTTCCTTAACTCACTTTAATGATTTCATATTGTGTATTTTAATTTTGTATTTTAGCTAACGTGTTCTATCTATGTTACTGCTTTTCGTGTTTCTCATACAAATACTGCAGAAACGTTCTCCTATGTTGTTGATATAAATATCCATTTTGCTTTTCATTTTTAACCACGTTCTATGACTAATAACATAACGTGCATTCTATACGGTGTCGAGTTTCGTGGTTTAAATACTGGGCTGTCATTCCACAATCTTGTCTTGTCTTGAAATCGTTACATTTGACACTGGTAGAGAAACATATCTATCACTACGTCTGTGTTTTGTCACGTATACTATATCTTAGTTAAAATGAAACAGTTTAAGTAAATCCTAAATTATTATGTATGTTATAAGTTATAATTATATCTCTGTAATCCTGTCCTCTTATTTGTAACTGAATAGTGTTCACACTTTTCAGTTCGCTTTTAATTTGAGTGTCGTTACAATTTAAATTCACTAAACATTCCAAACCACCATTTTTTTTTTAATTGTTAATACTCTTATTATTCCATAGCTTGTACCTACCTACTTTAACACCATGTGACTTTGGTCGCGTCGTTTTATCGATTCGTAGAACGTCATTAGGTATTCATGACCCATTTAAATCATAATATCGAATGCTAAGCCATAAGACGGCGTATCCATTTTTTATGTTTTTAATATTTCTCCCATATTTTACACTTAAGATTATAATGAAGATTAATATTCCAATTGTTTAAGAGTCGAGTTTTAACTTTAAAATAATGTATTTTCTTTAACTCTCAAAATTTTGTGGCTTTCAATCAATCAATTTTTAAAGTATATACCCCTTTCTTTCCTATGCGAGCTAATATGAAATGTTATCTTGTTTAAAATAGTTCATACAATAAGCTGAGGTTTATGAAGTAAATTTACCAGTTTTTATTAAATACCATGATTATAAGAGGAGATATCATTTTACATTTTAATTGGAGATTTAGTTTCAGTAATACTTTCTTGCCCTTGTATTATAGGATTTCTTGCTTAAAGGCCCACCTTAAATCTGTACGTTAGTTTTATTAAAAGTCCTTTTTGTTTTTATAAAATTTGTTTTTTTTTTCTATAATTACTCTTAATTTGTGCATTGTACTACATTTAAATATTATGTATTATATTTACGATATAACAATTCATCTTATGCAAAATTACTTCAAAGGCCACTTCATTTGCACTCACACTGTGCTAATTATTATTCTCGCAGTTCGTCGACCTTTTCAGGATTCTCAGTCACCAAAATAACTGGCATTCTACTCGTGTTACTAATTCGATCTCACCGTTCAATATCTTTACAGCGTTTATAATAGCTCCTTATCAGCATTGTTAAAGTGTTTATAATGTTCTCTTATCTTAACTCTACTATAGTACATCTCGTAAAAACGTCTGAATATCACTTCATCGGTAAATGATATAGTATTAACCTGACCGTGATCGCGATAGATCACCGGTGGATCACGAACTTTGTTATCTGGCCGCGTGGCCATCGAATGAACGAAGCGGCAACCCTCGAAAATTTATCATCAGGTTACGTCGCCGGTTGTGCAGTGTATGTGTTTAGTTTAGGTGGGTCGCGACTCGCGTCACGAGCACCACGAGTGCGCCGTCGCCGCCAATCGTCGCGCGTATCATTCGCGCCACGGACTCCACAGCAAGCGTACACCCCATGCGTACGAAGCCACCGACTCACAAAACTCGCGATCCCGATCAGCTGTTCGCTGTTTAACTTCCGTACTCGCCGGCCAACTCGGATACAAAGTGTATCACACTCAAATATCGTTCCCTTTTACACGCATCATGGTAAGAATCAGTGTTTTAAAACATAGTGACAGTGCATGGTGGAAAGTGTTTGTGTCTTACAAAGTGTTAGATTAAGTACTGCGCGTCTTGTTAGCAAGTTATTAAACAATAGTTATCAATAGGAGGTAGTCATCAATACTTACTGCTTACACGGTAAACGCGGTGTAATTCGAATCGTGGAATTTCTTACGTATTAGTTCGTTTACAGTAAAAGTAAATCACGTTTACAATCAGAAATTGTCACTGTTAGTCTTGTCAATATATTCGCATATAAATACGTCAGATGCAATTCGATTATTGTTACTAACGTTAAATTTACGATCTTGTATTATTAGTTGTTGTTTAGTTAGCTTATTTTGGTCGGCGTTGAATCGGGTGCATGCGTGAAGCTCTGCCGGGCGCTGCGTTTTCTCTAGCTCGCTTGGTTGCGTCTTGTTTTTGAGATCCGCTAAAATTAGCGAACGCGTCCCCCGCTGTCCTCAGCCAGTTACATAACCGCGCCACCGGCTCGGCCTTGACTCCCGCGCCGGTCTTCTAGCCGCGCCATTGGCAGACCTATGTGTTCACTACACTGTTCGATTGTATTTAACAAAGAATTACTGGGAATGCCATCGGTATTTACCATTTAGGAGCCGGCACGAATTTGTCAACAGCGACTAATTTGTCAAACGTCAAATGACTGATTTAATAAAAAAATGTTAATTCACGCTGTTGGCAAACTAACTAGGAAAAAGAACAACGAAATAACTTTATTATAACGTTAAATCGGTATTTATAGGTACTCCCTTCGTTGATTTATTTAAAATGCTTGACGTTACAATTTTTAATACACCTACATTAGTATGAATCATAATAGGTAATGCAAATTGTTTTCTTCTGCGCCTCAGCTATGTATTACACATAATATTATTTATCCCTACGACAGTAACAATAATATTAATATCTGTCTGGCGGAAACATGTGCAATGAGCATCCTTTGAGCAAGCGTGGGTACTTATGCATAAATTATTCATCTTTAATGTGTTGTATGTTATCTTATCTAATCAGCGGCGTCCTTCAAATTGATACGTAAATATTTATCCTCAGAAGCTTTGATTGTTGTCTCGGTTTTAACTTATTTCGCTACATAGTATAAATTGGTTTTAGCTTATTACTTGCAATTGTTCCGTGCATTTACTTAACTAGTGAATTATTTGCATTTTTTGCAAAATTTACATAAAGTGATGACATCATTTTTGTCATCGCAGATGTTGTTAACACATCGGCCCGATAAAATCAATGAATTTGCAGAAATCTTATTTTGATGTTTCTTATCGGTACAGATAATACAAATACATACTTTCCTGTGATTTCATCAGAACTATTTGTTTTTCAAATTTTACAGACCAAAACACTAGTTTACAGTGGTCCTAAAACGATTTTGACTAATCGAATATTTAATATTAGAAAGGCTTTAGATCACTAAAGATGATCCACTTTCAATTTGAAGAAAGTATTTCGCCCTTGAAGGAGGAAAAATAGGGATGAAATATCTTTAAGAGAGAAAAGCTTTAAATAAACCCCTCTTACTTTGGAGAATGTTATGATTCAGTGCAATGGCATTTGTAGATCTAATTTAGCTAAGCGAGTATGTAAGTGAAGCCTTGTATATTTTTTAGTTAGTAATTACATGACGTCACGGCGATGCCCTCGACCGTGTGGATGTAATTGTTGAATTGCCTGGCCGTTCAACGGTATCACGGCCAAGGTCACCGGCAGTAAACATCTGCGTCTTCGTCTTAAGATGTTTACCCTATTACCCTACGATCCCATTGAAAGTGTTTCTTCCGTTACGTGAATACTTAAAGAAAGGAAAATTTTCTACGCGATAAAACTATACGAACAACGAAGCACCAAGATCAATCTTTCATCATATATTGGCTTTGCATTACCTAATCGAGTTACTTCTATTTTTAAATAACGTTCGTATGCATCCGTCAGACGAGACAGACAGCTAGGCATTTCGGTGTAGGCCGGCTGAGACAGGACGTCGTCGCTCGCTTTGAAATCTTTCTCCAACAATCGATAAGGGCTACCGCGTGTTCGCGATGCGCGCGCACTTCGGTTTCACTTCTACTGGTGAATGGCCGACTCAAAGAAAACATAGGGGATGTATTAGGGGGACGAATCTCCCTGGCAAGGTCGTTCGCAAGGCCGCACTTACTATATCCGTTCATCTCTTTCTAGTTCAACATCGGCGCGTATAGCCATCCCGCTCGGATAAAACTCACTTTCGAAAATAGCGTAAATGCAGCAGCCCAAAACACACCCCACTCACGAATCTTACGATTTATGTCTAGGCTAGAATGAATTGCTCGTTTTTGGCGTGTAAAGTTGTTACGTCACACCGATTATTTGGGTAACCCGCCCTATTGAATGGTCGTAGTATTATTACTATTATTAGGTACTTCATATACAAATATCTTTATAGTTAATTCATTTTACTACTATAATTTGCTAATAAATTAATATTTAAAAGGGATCTGCCTGATTATTTACTTCATGTTTACTAAGCAAATTTCTTAATGGAGTAAATTATGTAAAGTTAATTATTATGTTTACATTGATGTTTATCGAGAAAACCGCCCTGTATAGGTCATGCATAACAATATCCAAGGAAATGTAGATTTTCTTTTCACGATATAATTAAGTATATATTTTATCAATAAGGTTAATGGAAACTGAACCTTTATATCGTTAACGCTGTTATCATAAAGGTCTATGCTCATCAAGTATTGTGATTTTGTAAGTTTCTATCAGTCAATTGACGCAAATATATCCCAGGGGACGTATTATGGGGTTATCATTCACTTGACATGTATTAATTAATCCCATTCTAAAAACCTTTTGCAATAAAATTAATCGACCTACTTGTCGATTTGGTCAAAGTAGTGTTCGCTGTCTAACAGTGTAGACGTGTTCCTTGTGTTTTAAATACGTTTTAAAATATAAATACTGTAACTGTGGGAACTTAACTATTCATCAATTGAAATTTATGAATTTCAATAGACGTGTATTAAGAATCCTGCGGGCATGTAGTCTCTTCTATGAATTAGGGTAAATCAGTTATATATAGGTATATTTCTTTGAACGATTATGTTTGTTGTTTTTTGCAGTGTTAGAAATCAATTCTACATACCCTTTATACATAGTTGCCTACAATTTATTATGTATTAGTTTGCTTTTCACGTCGTTCGTATTTATCTCTAATACTTACGCTTCCCCTTCCTTGTTTACATTGTTTACCTCAGTGATTTATCTTACCGGCAAAAATATGGATAGGGTATTTGTGTCAACATGTCAAGTGTAGAAGAACGAATTAGAGTATATCAGATCTGTTACAAGTTTATCGGTTACACACCGTACTAGTCTAGATGTGAGCTCGTTTAATCATCGACCTTGAGTATTGTTGGCTGATTACTCGATGCTACGTATATATCATTATATATCTTATACAGTACACCGATGCGTTCTTAAGATTGCGCTTAGGTATTGACTATTCACACTTGCAGCTCTTCGTACTCGTTTGCAAAGTAAATTAACAACGACGTGAAGCTAATAACTGCATGTTTGCATATTAGGTATACAGAAATTTATAGCATACAATGTCTAATATGCCATGATTCTCACTTGTTACAGAGATGTAGGCAGGTGATCTAAGCGGCAGACCATCTTAGTTGTATCTTAATTTTTAGCGGTAGGCAATATTTCTATTCTATTTATTATGTTCACAGCGGTATCGAGTGCAAAGATGAGGTGTTTGCTGCGCACCAAGTGCAGCACGCAGACTTGAAGCCAGTCGTTGTACCGACCGTGCCCGCTCCGGCGCCCAAATCGGCTTGTGTGCCTCCTACGGACGCGGCCAACGGAGCCATCGTAGGCACAGTAGTGCCCGAAGAGGAACGCCCAATACCCGTTACAGAACAAATATTTGCACCGAGAAAGAAAGAAATGAACAAAGGCTTTCTCATGTTCTCCCAAGACGAGGGACTTACAAGTGAGTCGCACTTGAACTGCAACAGCTTAGGTATCCGTTGCTCGCTTTATTGAATTCGTTATCGATGACAAGAATTCCTTTACAATTTTTAAAATATTGTTTTCAGTGCTTAAAGACGAGCCGGAAGATCTGACTCATTTGGCACCGACTGCCGGTGACGCTTGTATTACCTTTGATATGTTCGACGAATTTCTGAACGACAATTACTGTCTGCTGGGCGACGATTTGGCGAATGGATCGCCGGTCGACTCTTTAATTGGCGATTCCTTGCTATCTTCACCCGAACCTCAGGTACAGTATAAAGAAATGTATAATATTTTTTGCGTAGTATTCCTTATCATAGTATTTCTCTCTAAGAAATCATCTCTAAGAATAATTTATAAAAAAATGTTATATTTTTAGGAGACTGAGTCGTCATGCGAACAATCGTCGCTATTGACAGAATTATCGTTGGATGCATTTGATGGCGCAAGGTCGGATAACGACATTGACGATGGCCACTCTCCATTCATCCCCGCTACTGATGAACTGCCAGTACTGGAACCAGCAGTTATGTGGGGCGCATTACCCGACAATGTTAGCCAAGCCAGACCCCAACCATCTGAGCCACAACTGACATCGTCGGCCCCAGCTCTTCAGCGTTTATTAGCGGCGCCACCTACCGGACCACCACCACAGGATCTCATTACCAATATTTACTCGGACTCAGGTGAAAATTTATAAACGACGAAACCGTTTGATTTTGCTCATATTTAACACTTGTCATGACGCTAAAAACAAATTATTTTCAGGTCTCATTCCAAGCAGAAGTGTATCGACGTGGGACACGACGGGTGTGAAAAGAGTGTTGAAGCAAGAGGAAGAGCCCAGCGCGAAACGCGTCAAGCGTAGTCCGTCGCCAGCGGCAACGCCGACCCCCACAGCTCCGTCCTCAAGCGTCCTCATGAACCTACTGGTGAGCGGCTGTGACGTGGACGCCGGTTACATTTGCATGGTGCAATGCCGGCCCCGCCAAAAGGCGAAAGCCTGAGGCACCGAGCCTCGTACGAAGCGAAAACTGTGATAAAGCGCGTCCAGTGTTCAGTCGTTAGCCGTCAATGAGATAGCGAGTTTTCGACTCACACGCCCTCAATCCTGATCCGATTGAATACGAACTATTATACTGAAAGCAGATACAGTGCCGTTCAATATGTGATAACCCGTTGTTTGTACGAACATTTCAGTGTCTATGTTATTTTCATGAACAGTACCGTTGGAACTAACAGCCGACGCGAAAACGGCATCGTGAGCCAGATTGAATTATTTAGTCGTTGTTAGTTTATTCGCAAGAAAGGTTTGTGAGTTAGGGCTCTCTGGAACATTACCGTAGTTTAATCCTTCGCAGACTGGTAATCTCGTACTTCCGCTCGTTCCGAGGGCGGTAATGAGACTCGTACTACGAAACGCAGAGATCGCGTCGCCTCCGTTGTGTAGTGTTTTAAAATCGTTTTTAGTCTTATTCTAGCTCTTAAGTTTTGAACGTGCGCATATCGTTGTGGTTATGATGAAAAGATGATTTACTCGTAGGTTTAATGTTACCCTCGCATCGCTGCGTTGACGGGGTTTCGCCGCGCGCTCAGTCTTATGTTCGTCAATTGGTTTTTATGGAATATCTTCCTATTAATAAATGTCATTGTTATTTATTCGTTTTTAGTGTAATACGCTTAGTAAACTTTAAAAAGTTACGTTATAGTTTATAGTTAATTTTGTATCGAAGCAGTCTCGTGAGTCTATTATTAGCAGTTTCCTTAACTGGTAAACTTTGCGTCATGTCGTTCGTTGTTCAAATTTAATCAAATTTTATACTAGTTACAGTAGATGTGAGGCAATTTATGAACACTTTGCTAGTTGTTTAAAGATATAAACTGTCGTCACTGCCAAAATACAAAGTACAACGTAGAGCAAAGTATAGGCGTGTTGTTTCATACGTTTTGGACATAGACATTTTAATATCTACATGTAATTGTAGTTGTACATTAGGATTTTTTATCATTGCACTTCACTTTATTTTATGGATATATTAAAATAGTATTATAGCAGCTAAAAATACTCGAAATTCAGGATACCAAATGTGCTTGGCCATTGTCATTGCAATACGAAATTATTGTAATAAATTAAAAGACGTAAATAATATGTATGTTTGTAGAAATTTTAAAATTATCATCGTTGTTATTAACTTTATAGTCTAAGAGGAAAATGTAAAATTTAGAAAGATATTATTTTTCTTGAACGAAATAATGATTCAAATCGAAATATATAGAAGATATCCAATATTAAAAGAAATCAAGAAATGTAAAAAGATGCACGTTGATTTTATTTACCCACTTTTCCATTTCCTTATTATTTCCCTCCTGGAGTATTTATTAGCTTTAATCTAATCTAATATTATAATAAAAGAAGTTTTTAAAGTTATATACACAAATAAACCTATTAAAATAAATCATTCAAAGTTATGCCCATAACATATTTAAGATTAAGAACATATTTCAAATTTCTAAAAGCATAAAAGTAAAACGTATCTTGAACATCATTCTTTGTATTAAATTTAATATGGATACTATAGATCAGGATTGTCGTAATGGCATCCTCCGCCTTAGTCCCCTAATGGCAAATAATAACTCTCAATATCTCCATGACAGATAGAGGTACTTATAAAATTCCGAAGTCATTCTGGAGATTATCCCAGACAAATAGACAAGACACCATTAATAAAAATAGCCCTATGTGGTCGACTATACTACCTTTGACAATAAAAAGAAATATGGGCGAACAAGAACCGATTTCATATTTGAAGTCGGTTAAAAATACACGACATCAATCATGTTACTGATTTAACTCTTGATAATTTTACTGGAGATTAATCTTTCAAAAAGACTATGAGGTAAAATTTGAATAAACAAGTTTTTTGTCAAAGTTGAACTGACGAAATGAGACCATAACTCCTACTGATCTATTTAACAAAACTCAGAACTGAACAGAAATAAGAGCAACGCAAAATGTTACGTATTTTATTTTTGGGAAATTTAAGTTTAAAAAGGGGAATCTAAATTTTTATTTTAAATCGTACTAAATAGATAAGGTAAGGTAAATTAGTCACTCAATTTCTTATTATTTTCACGTACTTTATCAATAGATAGAGGAAAAGTACCTGATACTGGTTACTATATCAAATTACCTTTACACAAAACAATATAGACGTGACGAGTATAATGCAAAGTATATGACAAATAATGAAATTTGTTCTTCATATAAACAGTAATTCGTAAATACTTATGAAGTGGATATACAGAGAAAGAAAACACATGTTTTACTCACCGTCCTCATACGGAAAAGTTTTTTCATACCTTCCAAACATGTGTTACGTCTGTTGTGATAGATATTTTGATGAAATACTGCAAGAAGTCATGTCAAGTCATGTATTCGCTATTTACGTTTCGGCTACCAAACTACTAAGTTATTTGTAGATTGAAGACTGAATAGACTGAAAGAAGATTTCTCCTTAAATGTAATTATCTAAGTTATGTTCTCATGTAAGTGACGATCGTCTTTTCTGAGAATAACTAATTTAAACCATATACCTTGGAGACAACGCGAACTGAAACAAAAGGTTTTCTGATTTGAATATAAATAATATACATAAAATCATCAAATAAAAATATAATAGATGAAGAGGCTATAATAATGATAAAATACTTAAATAAGTGCGTAGTACGTTTAAGTATCATCGAGTTTTTAGACAA
>DWNR01004408.1:0-10912 GCA_018250455.1 Polygonus leo
TTTCGAATATCTTCCATGTACAGACTTTTGACCCTCTTTAGCTTTATTATATGTATAGGTTGTCAAGTATAAACATTTGTACCAAACACACCGCGTTTTAAAGTCAGAACCGCGTACGTGCCAACATTTAACAAAACAACGTGTTATGACTGAAGTTCCCTCTCATGAGCCTGGAATAATTAAAATATGGTTCTAGTGCTCTTAACTATCCCAAGTAACGACCTTAATATAAGATTTGATTTTCGGCTTAGAAAATGTTAAAAGCTAGTCTACAATTGCCTATGATTTTTTTACATTGTATACTTACCTATATCTAACATGAATAATCTGTATCTTATATACAGTAATACGTAGACCCTAAAAATTTAAACAAAATATATGTTACTGAAGATGATAGCTTCAGTAACATATTTTAATTAAAAAATAATTAGCAACAAACTTAGCAACAAATAATTATTTAAAAAATTATTTAATTATTCAAAACATATATTTTGTTAAACATTGCATGATGGTACATTCTTTCGAGTTATTTATCTTTCGTTTGGTTATTATAATATAAGCAAAAATATAGGCGCCATATAGTGCAGACGTTCCATTTCACACTGATTAAAACTTCAACTTAGTTTCCTTACCATTGTTGGTACAACTTGGCCCCTTACTGGTATAACTACTGCCCTGGGAGTGATGGCACGAGTACACTCATTTTAACTAATTACCCCTTGTTAGAAGTAACAGAGAATTCTAGTGGTGCCAAATTATTGTTTATAATTAGTATTGTACCAAGATGCCATAAACGGTAATAGCATGGTAGAAGAATATTAGGCTACAGTTACACATGCTCATTACAAGCACGAAAGCATGCCACTTTTGAGCAATTCCTTCTTAGTAGCACGTGTGTCAAGACATTGCTAATAATAAGCATGCTCATTTCGAGTTTGCTCAAAAATCGACGGTCGTGCGATTTTTAGGCATGCTACCTGCAGCGCGGGTGGAAGGGGGCGTGCTTTTAGCGCGCCTACTTAGAAGTTTATCTTTAAAAAGCATGCTATACGAAAGCAAATGTATCAGTTTGAGGAACATGCTTGTTACAAGCATTCTGATAAGCATGCCGTTTTATGAGCATGTGTAACTGTAGCCTAATTCTCATTCATACAAAGAAACTTCTTTGACAGTGCCCGGTATAGCACATTAGAACACAGCATTTGTACAATCATAGGACATAAGATATAGGCTACAGTTTCATTGCATTTTTTTTGCACATTTTAAATATTTTAGACGCCGATGTTGCCGGAGCAGGAGTTTGAAACCTTGAGGATCATGAAAATGACTGTCGATGATAGGTACCAACAGTATTTGTTATGGAGAAATCTATGGCTTTCACCATCATTGTTTTAAATTCAACTGCCACGGTGGTGACCGATCCGTTCTATTTGTTGAACTCGACTTTCGATCAAATTGTTTGTCTGTTACAAGTCAAGCAGGTGGGAATCTCGTAATGGGAAGCTTGAAAGAAAAGTGACATTTTCATTCGTATAATGTTTTGGTTTATTGAAAATAATGCATTTGATGTTATTTTTACTAGTCATCATCCCATTGATATAGTACTGTCCACCAGACTTAACGATAAGCAAATGACTTCACGTATCTTTGAGATTTTTTCTTTTGAAAATCTCACATATGTGTAGTGCATTGAGATATCTTCCTTTAATTAGGAGATTTTTTCGCGATTTCTTAAATGACCAATTTCAAATAAATGCAAATAATTTCAAGTAAAACTCTGAACGGGTCCGAAAAATACAAAATTGTCTTCTGTGTAATCAAAAAAAGGGAAAGTATTGTCCGAAAGGTGAAGACACAAATATGTCCTAATTATGACAACTTAACATCGGACGCTAAATGCGATTGTTTCAACGTTATACAAGAAGTTTCAATCACAGCAGGAAAACATTTCAATCATCAATCAATTTCAGACTCCAAAAGAACTACAATAACAGTAAAAACTTAAAAATTCTCACAACAATTTCGTAATCGCAGAAATGCTTACCGTCCGCAGAATCAACAAACCATGAAAGTTGAATTATTTTTTAGATCCAAACAAACCAATTTGCGTTTGCAATAATTGCTATTGCATTTTCAACTTTATGGCTTTTTGATATTTATCAACGAATGTATGCTTTGTGAGGAATGTAATAGAGTTGATTTTTATGTGATTTTATTAATGGATTTTGAAGAATTATATAAGGAAATTGTCGTTGGCTCGTCAGCTTTGGGAACAACTTTCTTCGGATGTCGATCGTCAAAATCAGGGTTGCCAACCTTAGATTAACTTATGGTTTCACATCACAAATCATATGGGCCGAATTGATAAAGAGGATTAAATACATATAAAGAAAAGATGAACATTTAATCTGAAAAGCTATCGATAGAGTTACGTACAAAAAATCTTTAAGTAATGCCTTATCAATCACCTGAATATCAATAATATGCCATACGTAAAGCAGAAAAAAGAACGATTGATGTCCTACTAGAAGTCAACGACAGTGGCTACCCCGGAGTCAAATGTTCACCCATGTTTTAGTGTAACTGACAACCATTTCTCTCCAACTTAAATGCAATAATGGCTTTATGAAGAATTAAGAGGAATTTTCGTCGAAATGTATGATTCATATCACCTGACAATGTAATATTTACTGTTTCCCAGCTGAAACACTATTGTAAGAAAGAAATAGATGTATTTCTTTCTTTTTTTCTTATCTTTTATATATTCTATCTATCTTATTTCTAATTTACCCTCGGGAACATTTAAGACATTCATGTCATTCTGACACTTACTGACAACCCTATATACAATAAACAAATTTATAAAATTGTGTAACAAATGGAGATTTTACGACGTAAATTACAGGTGTGGATTCTTTTCTGACGTAATCTAAGTATTTTATATTAATTAGTTGATAGATCCTTACTGTAATAAAATAATGGTATAGCCAGCAGAATAGTTACCTGTACGGATTGGTATAAGCTTGAATTTTACTAAAACCAGTTTTAGAAAGTGTGGTCTTAAGAGTAAAATAGGCATAGGCTAGTGTCTATAGCCAAAAACCTTGAGCTTCTGTGATTAGTCAAAAACCTGTTTTTTACATACTTGACGTGGCAGAATGACCATGTAGTCCACTTAATGGTAACTGACCACTGCTAAGCGTGTCAATTATAACAAACTGCTCATAAATAGAATAATCGCAACCAGTAACCAGAGCTTTCCGATTACTTGAGGACTAAGATGTTCATTGTTCACATCGTTTGTTAGTGTAGCCGGCAATCACGCCTCTCCAAACCGAAACACAATAAATTGCTTCACAGAGGATTATGAGGGTAGCGGTGGTACCTCCCTGATTATATTATATGAGTTCTTACACCTGGTAAATAAATTTACGAATACACAAAATAAGGCAGAAATAGCAAACGTACTAGCTGATAATCCATTTGACGGCAAATAGTATGTAAATACAGTCCATGACCATGGCCCATGCGTTACCCCTGAGGTATAAGTCTTACCAACAACCAAATCTTGCCAACCAAAATATAAGATACAAACAACGTCTATGCGGCGTAAAGGGGGCGTACTTATGTGGGTACAAACTATCATCTTTCTAAGGAAAATTACTCGGTACTCTATACTTAGCGTACAATTGATTGATATTCTCGTACACGTTTTTGGACATAGATGAATTACTTAAACGCAATTTATTAGTTGTTTTATAATAACTATTAATTGGTTTCTTGAACCAGCTACCAGGCCGCACCTGATCGTAATCACGGTAATAAAATAATTATAGATCTCAATAAAATATGTTTCGGTCTTGTCATGAGAAAGTTCAAAACCTGTTTCAATTCTTCGATAGTGGTCCATCTCTTTCTTTCTTATAGTGTTATTGTGCTGTCTCAGTCTGTCATGAGAACCGTTGCAAATTCCACTGAGCTGATGTTGAATAATTAACAAACGTTAGTTTGTATGGGAACATCGAGTTTGCGGATTCATTGAATGAAATATTGTACTACTTTCTACGACACTCGTAATATCTTAAAATTGAGCTATAAGGTTGAATCTGAAAGGATATTATAAAAAAAATGATAGGATATTATAGAAAAGCTCAGCAGCGTTATCTAGCGGATAGAAAAGTATCCTATAATAGAAAAGCTGAAAATAACCATACTCGTATATACTTAAAAAATCTTTGAAACCCGTCGAACGTTTTAAGATGTTTGTTTAGCCGTTTCTTCTTCATAACGAAACCTTGGAAACGGTGGTAGCTTATTGACTTTCAAAAATAATTCTGTAAAGAATCTATTTGACTAAAAATATTTTGACTTTTTTTATTTTTGATTTGATTTTGATGAAATTCTTTGACTATGTTACCACCATGGGTAACCGTATTTAGACCATGGGTAGATCCAAATTTAATTTAAAATCCAAATTTTCAAGTACTAACGGCACTGCTCTTTTTAAGCTTTTAAGCATTTCGAAAATTTTAACATAAATAATAATTACTTATTATATTAGTCTGTTTTAGCGAAACGATCTAGCTTGAATGTAGTGGTTTTAGAAAGACCTTAATAGAATTTTAACACTAAAAAAAGTTTTTTATTTACCTGTCAATCTGTTTAACCGGGCTAATCTCAGAAACTACTAAACAAATCCATAAAACTTTGCAAGAATAAAATGTTTCGTATCCAAAATAATATATACGCTTCTCCTATATGTTAGCTTTGGATATTTCCATTAAAGTGTGCAACCTTGACAAGGAAACTTTATGAAATCATAAAGAATTGATACAAGAACCAATCTAATGGAATTCAATAAACCTACTTTACGGCGCTTAGCCTAGTCCTTAATTTATGATACTAAAGTCACTAAATGGATTATAAATTATTAATAGCATATCCAGTTATGGCCCTGATTCCGCTAATAAAATGCTTTCAATGGCGTCGAAGGTCCTCACTAGAATAATTTTGCCATTTGCTTTTGAAATATTAATCCGCTTACTGCTATATTTACAAATCTAATACTTACTAGTACACTCTGTCACATTCACTTCTTCTGCGTAGCAATATTTTATGAAGTATTTGCATTTCAGTCGGAAATATGGCAGCCGGTCAAGGTGTGTAATTGAACATAAGTGAAACTTCAATTTTATTTGATCTATCCATATGTCCACAGGCAGCAGTGATCACAATCCATCAGATGAAATACCGATTTGTTTACTTTTACTATAAAAACCCTACTGAAATTATTAAGAAATTATTTAACTTTTAGCAGAATATTAATGTCACAACAGAAATATTATTATAATCTCAATAGGCTGTCGATTGTATGACAAATAGACTTATTTAAATTAGCAGAATCGAGGCCCAGGGCCACAGGTTTTCCTTGCGGGGTTCTAGGATATGGCAGGTGCATTATGCAGCTATGAGAGTGAATGTGGAATTGTCAGTTAACCTTTACAATGATTACTGAGAACTACCGCCACTTAGCTAGCTGATTGTTTTAATTTGTAGCCATTAGATTGTACAGCTTTGAGACACTTGTAGTTGTGTCAGCTGCTCAATTGCACAAATCATAGAAGTAATAAATGTACTAAATTACAAACTTCAGGTAAACTTGAGACAAACTTTAGTAGGTGCGGGCACATATCCTGCACGCTACCTCTTGGGTCCAAAAGTGTCTTAAGTTGATATAAAGTAAGACAAATGCAAAATAAAAGTGCACAGTTAAATGATAACCCAGCATGTATTCTCAACATTTGTGGTCAACTTCTGGTACTCTTCAATAGTACTCTGGGATGATTGCTATTGTCCGTAGGCGGCAGTGTTACCTACCATTAGGTGGACTGCATGCTCGTTGGCTACCTTTAAACGATAAAAATATCCCAACCCATCACTGTTCTAGACTATAGTCCACTGGTGGACTGGCAAATATGGGCGTGGCGGGAGGACTGCTCCCGACGGACCACACAGGTTATACCACCGGATACGACGACCCCAATTCCGCACGGAATTCAATGTGAAATTGTTTACTTGACGAAATTATACTTACATGATTAATTGTCTCCTCTTGTTTCCAGTCTGCGAAAAATTATCTGTGCTTCTCACGAACCCAAGTTATGTTATAGTTTGGGCTACAGTCAATCAGTTTACTACGATCGAGTCAGTGTAACATCCATAAAAAAAACCCATGATTAAACATCTTTGGTAAGAAGGGTAGACTCTTAAGAAGAAATCACCAATATCGTTTCGCAGATATGATGATGTCAAATGGGTCTTACTACAAGGCCGAATTAGAAGGTTGAATAAGGGAGGAAATATTATACGAAATTTAAAATAAAATGTATAATAACAGGAGTTAAACTGCGGGTAAAGCATGTACATAACATGTGTGCAACCCTTTGTAAGCATATCAATGAACTGTATCAATATCAATGAATTGAGAACACGCAGTCATACTGGAATGTTGATGATGTATTGTGGATTGTTCACAGTAAATTAAGACCAGTTCGAATTGACTTATGACGCAATCTCGATAACCATCTGAACTTTGAAGGTCTAGAGGAGTAATGTAAATTTGATATTTACTTTATAATATTATTATTACATATAAGTTATTATACATTAGTATGTAATCGAATGCAACGCCTTTCAAATTCAAATTCCTAGCACCTGTACATTTTCAAAATTTCGAGTGTATTAAATTTTACTTTTCATTGGAGGAAAATATCCTAAGGAAACCTAAACATTTAAGAGTTACATAAAATAGAGACGAAGAATATCTGTATTAAGTTGTGATAATGACTTAAAAGAATATAAACAGGGTGTCCCAAAATTCAACTATAATAATATGATTCCAGAACTGGAGACAGGCCTGCTTAAGCGGACCATGAAAAAATATATATTTTTTTAATTCTGCATCGTTGCTACATCTTTAAAGGTATCACAAATTTCACGGTTGGTTATGAAAGGATTATAATATCCTTGAAAATCCTGCTATCGATTGTGATGCCACCAGATGGTAGATAGAACTCATGTAGTTCAACAGGGGCAGTACCACCGCCACCCTCATAATCCTCCGTGAAGCAATTTGCCCGCTATACTTACAAACGAGGCTAACATCTTAGTTCTCAAGGGTAGTAACGCATTTGTGGTCAACCTTGGGTAAATCTTACAAGGGGATGACTAATGTCCATGGGCTGCAGTGACAACTTACCATCAGGTGAACTGCATGCTCGTTTGCTAACTTAACACAATAAAAAAATACAAAATAAAACACTATGTCTGCGGTTTATTTGCAAAACATTCACAAGTTTAAAATTTAAGTTGAATTATCGAAAGAAAATTATTTTACGCGAACTTTGACATCAGGTTCGGAGAGATACCACTGTCGCCCTCATAATCCTCAGTCCTCCTGAGATTTGAACCCAGACTCTACTAGACGGTCACTACTTAATAGAAATCCCACGTTTCTGTAGTACTCGATCAACGAAAAACCAGTAAAGGCATTGTGCCAAATGATGGCCAAATGGTCGACCTGACCGCAAGTTGCAGATGCGGTTTGTCTGCAAACGTGTTCTACTGGCACGATTTGGTGAATACTGGAGCAAAGCACTTCTCGGATAACATTATGTAGAACTTAGTCTACAAAGAAATATATGTGAAGTCAGAATATGTGGTAATTGTGATAAAAATAGCCTAAATGACACAATAAAATAAAGACATGTTGGATCTTTGTGGGTCATGTGGACGATTCTGCATCAAAATTGTTAAAACCGGCAATGATGTAGCATTTTAAATGAAATAAATCGAATGACTTGCATATTTTTTTAAGTGTGGATATGACACGTCGAGATAGTAAAGATGTGACCATTACAATAAAAAATACTGGTAATGAGCAATTTAGTAATAACTTGCCGTATGAAATTTGGTTGTTCTTTGATTGAAGTGGGGGTCAAAATCAGGAATGTGCATACAATTTTCGAAATTACCTACTTTCACTTGTATTACCTGTTTTTAATTAATATAGTAATTAAATGTTTGTTTCAAGGAACTGAGCTTTTGTTCTGCCATTAACTACATTTTACTCAATCTCGTTAAAATCTATTTCCAAGTGTCTGCAAATTTTCACATCCGAAATTCTCTGCATAACCATAGTAATCGAAATCACATAAGATATTATCTATGTTAATAGTATCACTAGCTTTTCCAATAAATTGAAAAAAAATATATGGAAGTTTACCAATTCCCAGCACATCGCCACATGAACTATCGCCAAAATCTTCCCATTGATAGTGGATACGATATACGTGCTTAGTAGTGGAACAATAATGGGTTGATGAAATTATTATGGGTATCCATTTAATAGAATCCACGTAGCTACCACGAAGGTTTGAGCAGTTTACCTCGTCGGATTCCTACTCATACCATATTAAGTCTGAGGTTAATAGGCACCATAGCCAACATGGATGCCTAGGACGCAATGAAGATCGCTATTGCATGTTGATTAGATGCAATTATGGTATGATATGTACTAGCATGTTTTAATTACATCTCGCTAAGGACTAACGGGTACTTGTTTCTTTTCTAATTCTTCTTGGAAGTCACTCTTGGTCGTTATGGGATTATTACTTATCATCATAATTTCTTCTCCTACTTTCTTGTTTTTGGAATTATATAGGTACATATCATTATTAAAATATTGTCGCTCCGAGAATGACTCTCTCCGAATATTGTCAAGTTATAAAGCTAGAATTTTTATCTTTAAGAAGAGGGAAGCATCAAATTCAACCCGTAAATTGGATGGTCAAAGTTATTATCACTGGCCTCATCGGTCAAATTGAAAAGCATGTTATTTTCAAGTCTGAGTCAAGTTTCCTTGATTCATAGTTTCACTACTACGCAGCTTACTACCGAGGCAACGCGGCTGTGATCAACCTTAATTAAGATTCCATCGTATTTAGGGTTGAAAACAAATGTCCATGGGCGGTGGCCACTTAAAATCATGTACATTGCATGCTATCTTTATAGGAAATGAAATAAGTACATAACAATTTGTTGATTCTATATTTGCTGAGTTCTAAATTCTAGCTATTGGCTAACTTGTCCATAAAACTGTTATCTAGATGAGACCACAGATCATAACTAGCTCGGCTAGCTCATTTATATCATTGCACATATTGAGCATTTCCTATACTTTACTGCAAACTTCAATGCTGTTATGATCTCAGTGCATGTGAATAATCCGTGGCCGCGATATAGGCCCTCGCGCACTCCTGTCACTGTCAGATTCAGTGTTTCTGCGCGCGCTACCGAAGCGCGACGTCTTGCCGCTTGCCGCCATTTTTAAAAAGTAAAAACTTATTTTTTAACAAAACTGCGTTCAGAACTAAGTCACTTCCGCGTACTTTTAACGATTTACAACATTTTTTCGAAGCAATTTTAGTTCGTTCCAGTTTTGTGACTAATTTAAGGAAGTTGTGGATAATTAGTGTTTTTGTGGTCAGGTGACAATGTTTTGATTGTTTACACTCTGTTGTGGATTTGTAAGCACTTTACAGGTACGTAGTTTGAGTGTAATTTCGAAATTTTATGCAAGATCGTATATATTATTCCGCCAGCCGGATTCTAGGTTATTACGAAACATTTCTTCAAGAACCGTTATGTTTGGCGAATCGGCATCAACGGTAGTTGGATTTTAGAATTTAGATTGTACATTTATATGTGATTTATATTACCTATAGACCATTAACATTTTAACATTTTACCATAGACTATTAATTAAACTCCATTCTTTTATTCAATCTGACGTGATTGCAAGGTCATTTGTACTATATCCGGTCAAAACGGATACGCGTACTTCAATAGACAGTTCCGGTGGAATAAATCAATGTAAAATGACGAATTATGTATGCATGTGCATAAGTGTATGGGTAAGTTACATAAACAAGTGTTTTACTAAAACATATCTGAATTAATCAAAATTACCTATTGCTTAATAGTGTACTATATATCTAGACACGCGGCAGCGTGTCAGCCAAGTTCAAGCAAAGGAACTGGCTACCAGCGCAGGGTGTAATACCTACTACACGAACCGCCTACTTTAAGATCTCACATTTTAAATAACAACAATTGCTATAGGTATCCAATAAAACAAAGAAATAGAGTTTCATACTTGATCATTATGTCATTTTGTTCCTAGAATATGTATTATATTTGGATTTTGTACAGTACTTGGTACTTATTTAGAACTCCATTCATTTTGCGGCGAAGCCCACAGCTAAGCAAAATTTTTGTATTGAACTTAGCTCTCCTTTTTTACATTTATGTTTTTGGTGGAATTGAAATTTCATAAACAACTTAAGTACCAAAGGACGCCACAGACGCTAAATTAAAATTTATTAGCCTCCCTTATACTATCTCAAAAATTAGGATTGACAGACAGGCTATGATTATGATTAATTTACTTCTGTTTTCTATGCTCA
Source organism: Polygonus leo (assembly GCA_018250455.1). Taxonomy (NCBI): domain Eukaryota; kingdom Metazoa; phylum Arthropoda; class Insecta; order Lepidoptera; family Hesperiidae; genus Polygonus; species Polygonus leo. The sequence goes on from DWNR01004408.1 coordinate 10,527, forward strand.
TTATAGATAATAAATACCACTTATAATTTTACAAAACAAGTATTGTTAGTTTGTACGATTTTGATTGTAGACGGATGAGGAGGGCTTTTCGGGGATACCACGCAAACTGTTTTTGCTTTATTAGGAATCAAGACTATAAAGTCGGATCTGAACACCTAGACGGTTCGAAACACCAACGACCAAAAATCGCAGACCACGTCTAACTAGTAACTTTTTTTATCATGTAAAGGTAGCAAACGACCATACAGTCCACCTGATGATAAGTGGTCACTTTCGCCCATGGATTTTTTTTATGATGTAAAGGTAGCAAACGAGCGTGCAGTCCACTTGATGGTAAGTGGCCACTGCCACCCATGGATATCAGTAATCATCTTCAAGTACGATTG
>DWNR01004409.1:0-10910 GCA_018250455.1 Polygonus leo
TCGGTTTTTTAGTGGGTTGGAGTCCCACATAACCCGTCGTCTGGCCCCTAGGGCGGCGGGGATGCGTGCGCATTTTTTCGACGTAAAAAAAACGTGTAATGCTTTTCTTATTATTATTGATTTTTGTAATTTTTTTTTCTTCATTTCCAATATTAGAAGGGTTTTTTTTTGCAAAGACTTTTATATTTCATATCTAATGTAAATCATGTAATGAGAATATCCGGACTCACTCTGTCAAGTCTGTCACAGTCACATACTGTCACTCATGGATCTGTCACGTGTGTCATTTGTGTTTAGGGATGTACATTGAGTATAAAAAACGACTAAAAAGTCATTTATTATAAGTCCATTATTGAAAAATCTGATTCCGTAAATCGCCTAGTATTCGAATAACTGTGTGCTCTTTCACACAAATGTAATTCTAAAAGACTGTTACTTTCTATAAATTCATAACAATTTAAAAAGTATTAAAAAGTAAAATAAGTTAAATCATATTAACAGAACCCAACTTACATAATAAAACAGAATAAAATTAAGTATAAAAAATAACAAAAACTAACTTCACCTTATTTCAAAACTAAACTATACACATCAGAATACTAGTATAATCGTATTTCATTATCAAAGTAACTAAATTAATTAAGAGCACTCTTCCATGCAGATAAGCAATCAAAGTGTATTGTATCCTGTGTATTATTGATGCGAAAATAGTCAAAGTGAGTTAGAATGATGAATTTGATTTTATGATTGTGCTAAAATAATGTATGTTTTAATATGACTGGTGTGAGTGAATTTGCCATATTTACTTCCCTTAAGTATAAATCCAGCCATGTGTTTTATCGCTATTGAGAAGCATCAAAATAGTTTTAATGCTTTCCTGCAGCTAGGCGTTCCGGAACGGTTCAATTTATATTTTATGTGATTTGTAGACATCCTGCGATTGAAACTACTCCTAATTTAACTGCGAACTTACTTCAAAAATTATTGAGTAATAAATGTTTTGACTTTTGATTAACCACTTCTTTGTATATAAGTTACTTTATAATGTTAATCACTAATCAATTAACTACAAAATGTGAACAGTAATATCTTGCAATAATCATTATTTACGTGACAATCTACTGATCAATACTGATAATTTAAACCTGAAATAATTTGCAATCTGCAAATTATTTCAGGTTTAAATTATTGCAATCTGCAAATTATTTGAGGTTTAAATAATCAGTATTGATCTGCTACCTCTACAGTTTTCGTGTAGAGATAGCAAATGAGCATGCTCGCCACCTGATTATTAGAAATCAATGCCGCCCAATGAACGTTAGTATTCATCTCTACGTACGATTAAATCGTACCTGAGGTTAACCATAGATGCATTGCTACCTTGAAGTCTCGGATATTCGCTGGCCCCTCGCCTCGCCTTACGAATACGTACAGCAGAGGATTATTTAGGTGGCGGTGTAACCTACCCGGTCATATACATGAATTGTAACAATGGAGCTGATTAAGGCATTAACTCAAGGTTACAATACCATAATATAATTAGAATAACATGCACTAAAAAAATATTTATTGTAATAAATCAATCGAGAGCTATGCCGCTACAGACAGACACGCGTCAAACTTAAGACACCTCTTAATTGGCAAATTTTTATCATTAAAATATTTCTGCCAACCGCTTCTTGATGATTGTTAGACATTTAGGACAATATGTGTAAATGTTTTAAATACATTAATGGCCATTGAAGCGACTTCTCGTCGTTACTAAATTTACTTCGTGCATGCTCATCCGTCACAGAGATACCAGGATATCTTAATATTTGGAAAAAATATTAAAATGTGTGTGTGAATGATTTTATTAAATAAATAAAATCGATTTTGAAAAGTCGATTTTTAAAGAAATAATCGATTAAAATGATTCAATCGAATTAATCGTGCCATCACTATATGTGTCAGTTATTATCAATTGAAATAAATTAATACATTTCACAATCTCCTACTTCCAGTTTGTTCCTTTTCAGCACTACGATAGCTCAGTAAACTTTACGTGAATATATAACTGTCCCCCCTAAGAAAAAAAAGATAAATTATATTATAGTACTATTTTTATACATTTTAGTGATTACTCAAAAATACACCGAAAACGTGAGTTTTTAATGTAATTTATTAATTAATGTGGCTGTAAAATTAATTTGATTGTTTTAGTTACTTGTATTTTATTTACTATTAGTATAATTTTACAATTCCTTGCAATATATGGCTTAACTGAACGTTCTTACCGGTTTTCAATATTATGTATATTCTACACTGCAATTTGTAATAACTTACCTTTCAAGAATTGCATATAACTTTATCTTGAATTTATATTACACGTGAATACGTCTAATATCAGGCAAGTAGGATAATTTTTGTTCAATCAATACAATCACTGGAAATTTCCTAAATTATTCAATTTCTAAAAGGAGAACCATACAAAGGGTATATACATATACAAAGGGCTACAATTAAGTTTCATTCAAATTTATTCTTAATTGCAGAGTGCAAAAGATGGAGCTGCTTTACAAGCCATTAACAATGGCTAGATCTATGTTCCGTAGAAATGTGTAAGTATTTTTTGCTTCCTAAGGACATTATCTTGTTTAACTGTCTTATTTACTTTATAACATAAACATTGAATTTTATTTATATGTATTGTGAACCTGTGGCCATCTCAAATAAGAGATATGAGATGGGCACTATTATTTGTCTACTGAAGAGTTATCTGGAAGAGATCGCTAACAGCAATAAGATTGCCTTTCTATGGCACTTTGTTATTTGATGTATCTTTATATTGTTTTACATTACTTCCATTCATCATTTTGAATTTAAAGGTACTTTGATTGTAGAAATACAGCTTTAACATTGTAAATTATTATCATCATGTCAAATGTCTATAAATTAAAGGATTGTTTACTTTAAGTACTATCCTGATAATGAGTGGCCACTGTGACCCATAATTTCTGTGATAAACTTTAAAAAAGTTTGTACATAACTACTTGAAGATGGTCCCAAACTTGTAACTCTTGAGGACTGATATAACTGCAACCAGGTATTGGTGTTTGTATAATGGTTTGGAATGTGATAGATGAAATGAACATCTTGTGCACCTCTTATCAACAGCCAATAAGACTCCTGTATATGCAGTTGATATACAGGAGTCTGTCTATACTTGACATTGGCAATAACAAATAATACAAATGAACTTGATAAAAAGAACATATGAATTGCTAACTTGTAAAAGACTGATAATGAAATAATTGGAAAAGAGAATAATAAGTGCTAAGGGGATACTTCTTTACAAACCAACAATAATTAATTTTAAATAAATATTGCTATATTAATTAAGTCTCAAATATATTGTAAATGTAATTAAAATAATTGTTGTTGCAATTGTCTTATTAATTATCACATTCCTCTAATAAAACCAATTTGAATATTTTCATGTGCAAATGCAAGGTGACTAGAACTTGTGTAGTTCAACCGGGGAGGTACCAATAATATTAAATAATAATAATAAAGCAATTTATTGTTTCGGTTTAGAGAGGCGAGGCTAAAAAACGAGGCGAACATCTTAGTCCTCAAGGGTAGTAACACATTGGTGATCAACCTTGGATCAATCGTAATTGGGGATGACTACTAATGTCATGGGCGATAGTGACCACTTACCATCAAATGGACTGCATGCTTGTTTGCTACCTTTACATTATAAAAAAAGTGCACATATTATTATAAAAAATGGATATGATATATTATCTACCAGCATGTTGACCAATGCTCATTTTTATTGAAATTGCTTAGTAACTATTATCTGTTCCTCTGTAATAATGTAAGTATAAAATTGCAGATATATGAGTGCAAGCATATGCAAATCACATGAAATGTTTAATAATTCTTTGAACAATACAAGGCAAGCCCATTCTACTGTGGACCCAGAAGATGTTAAAGTTCACTCTAGTAGTATGAATATTTGGTGGGATCCCAATGGAAAAATAAAGGCTCTTCACAGTTTTAATTTAATTCGGTAAGATTATTTATTTATTTTACACTCTATTATTCAAATTGCTTGTATGTTTGTTTGGCTGGAATCTTGCAACTGGATTATGAAGCAATTGTCCTAATTAAGTTAAAATAATTGGTACCTCACTTTTAATCCAATATGGTGGATGGAATAAGATTACGCAGAATTTTGTTATGCACTTCTATATTATGAATATCAAATAAAAGGGAAAATAACAGGTTTTAAACAACTTTGCATAACAACTTTTCAATACTGGGAGTAATTGCAAGGTCGAGATTTGGTGTTATCTTTTTGTTTTTGTACCTTGGGTATCATATCTTAATGAACAAGATATTGTTATTGCATAATAGTTATATTGTTTATCTTATTTCATCTTATTGAAACAAACCAAACAAAAACAAAAAAATAACAAATAATCTTATGTTATCGACTTATTTTCTATTTATGTTTACCTATTTTGAGCCAAATTTATGTTTTTGCATCAAAATGGTGAATTGATGCAAATTTAAGTTTTTGCATCAATTCCCCAATTATTTATGAAGGTGTCACTGTTGTCTCACATAAATTTGAATAAGTAAAATATTTGTATGTGAGACAAAATCCTAAAAGAAAGATTTACTAAGGATCCTATCAGTCAATTTATCCATCACAGGGTTGAATTTCTTGAATCAGAATATGTAGACACTTGAAAAGCACAATATCGCTTGACTTGAGGCCAAAATGTTTTTGAAGTTGTAATTTTTGTTCCTATAAATATTAAATTAAATTAAAACATTTTTCAGTGTACCATTTATCCGAGACGGTTTAGTGCACTGTCCACCAGAAGAAAGGACGGCAACGCCATTGGATGGTGTAAATATTTTAGATGTTGGCTGTGGAGGGGGCATACTTTCCGAGGTAAGTTGTTATAATTACAATTATGAAATAGCTATATGAATGACTATAGTCATATGTACGTACATGCTTGTCTATATAATGTGTAGTGCAGTGTGTAATGTGTACTATTGAAACATATAGTAAACATTGAGCATAATAGATAGATAAATGCTTTATTGTTCGTACATCCCAAGCCATAATACTTAAGCAGTAAATCCATTTGTGTATAAATTTATCAGTTTACTTTACTTAATTTGTAACGAAGTATTATTTAACTTACTTCTGCATCCAAAGTGTGGTAACATAAACCTGTTACTAAGGTTTTGTCCGTCCGTCCGACCACCTATCACAGGGTTGTATCTTTTACTAATATGTGCCATAATAGGCACTCACTCACTACTGGCAGTTGGTGCTGAACCCTTCACGTTGGAGTTCTACCCATAGTAACTGGTTTTTTAATTTCATTTTCCATTAATATATTTTGTTATACTTTTCTTAGGCACTCGCAAGGCTCGGGGCTCAAATGACTGGTGTAGATGCAAGCAAGGAGCTTATTGAAGTAGCGCAAGAACATTGTAAAGTTGATCCGAAGGTGGCAATCAACAAACCTAAGTACATTTGCACTACAATTGAGGTAAGATATGGTATGAATACAGATATATGTGATAACTGTAGGTATATATGACTGTGGGTATATATACAAAGTGTTTGACGATATTTTTTGGTATTGTTGTATATACGAGTACAACTTTTAGATACGAGGAAATAAATATTTAATGACAAGGCCAAAAAGAGTAAAAGGAATTTACTCTTTTTTTTTACTTGCTATACTTTATTTTAGTGAACTTTTCGATAAAATTATGTACTGATTATTCCTAAATTATTGCTAATCTTTCGCCAAACAATTACAGGAATATAATAAAATGCGAAATTAAACACCTGCTATATTTCATGGCTATAGACCATTTAGATTTAATTTCTTTTTTATCATTGTAAAAAAATATCCTACTTTTTATTCAAGGAACATGCAGAGAATCACAAGAATCATTACGATGCTGTCGTCGCTTCCGAAATCATAGAACATGTGAACGAAAAGGAATTGTTTGTCAAGTCGTGTGTAGAAACACTAAAACCGGGTGGACGGATATTTTTCACATCGCCATCAAGAACAAGACTAGCACAGTTCCTGGGAATATTCGTTAGCGAATATATACTGCGTATAATACCGCAGGGCACTCATCAGTACGAAAAATTCATGACATCGACTGAACTGTCGTTTTTATTAGAAAGAAGTAAGTGTTACAGTACTTATACATACATTTTCACACATACGCGACACGGACACACGTACGCACACACGCACGTATGTACGCGTACCCACGTAAGTTCGTACGTATTTTATACTACGTGCATTTAAATTTTGGTATAAAAATTTTAGAATTGATAACAATCAGAGCAAAGTATTTGTATTATTTTTTAATTAATACTAACATGTTCGCGCGAATCCGCACATGTTAATCCAATTATATCATATTTTATTGTGCGTTACAACAATTTGGGAACATGTCGTTATTTTTTTAGCAGACAATTGATCTACGATGTCGAGGTCATTTTCATAATTGTTATTAAATACTTTAATAACCATAATATACATAAATATAAAGTTAGATTAAAACTATTTCACAATAATCCGCGTCCACGATGTATGATGTCATATATATATTTTTGAGACATGCGTACATACGGTACCGCCCTTTGCGTCCTTTGTGGGTCCCTGCCACAAAGGACGCATGCACTACAGGAAATCAAAATATATATCAACATACCTTTTGTATGTTCGTTTTGTATTTTTGTAAATCCGCAAAGTAACGCCTGATACTATTAACTTTATACATAACTATAATTAAATTAATATTATAGGTATAATAATCAATCCTTTATGCGGTTTTAGAGAGGCGTGGTTACAATGTCTGTACAAGGCGAATATCTTGATCCTCAGGGGTAGCAAAGCCTCTGTTGTCAATAAAAAACATGCCTTGTTGCAAATTCCGTCATGACACTGGCCTTACTGTATCTAATACCTAATCTTTATGTGACAATAAATATTTGTACTGAATATAAATTTTCTTTTTCAGATAATTGCCATGTAGAAATTATACATGGAGCAATATATAATCCTTATACGAACCGGTGGAAATTCATCGCGTCACAACAATTGTTATTTGCAATTCAAGCTGTGAAATTAAAATAACTTGCTATTAATGTAATATAATGCATTTTAATCTTATTTTAAGTATATAAATAGACATACTATTTTATTAAGAGAGAAAATATATAATTTACACTTTATTCCATTTTTTTCCTTTTTACCAGAGTACAGTGAACAGAAATATGCATTCATACTTTTCTTGTATGAATGCATTGTTAATATTTTGTTTGCTAATTCATCACTTAAAATACAAACCCAAAAATGAAACCATTTGAATTTATTAGCATTTTGTCTGTCACACCGGTGTGATGAACGGAGCGCCACGAGCGTTTGGAATAAACGTATTGCAATGCTTAATTAAATGAAATGTGATCAAAAATAAAAAGGCATATTTAAATAGGCACTCTAACATTCATAATTATGTTAGAGTGCCTATAAAATAAAATAAAAATAAAAAGCCTCATAAAATAAAAAGGCATATTTAAATAGGCACTCTAACATTCATATATTTTCAGACATAAATAATTATATGACTTATTATTCGCTGGATTTTGTATTCTATATATACTTAATTTGGATAGGCCTATTTGGTAAATGGGAATGGGCTATTCAAATTAGCACCTAATTTTGAACATTATTTTTAATCGACTTCATTGATATTTAGGTGTCACAAATTTTATTAATTTTGAAAAGAATGATGTCATTATGGTGTCACCATGTCAACTTAGTATGGTTTTAAATTAAAGGTTAAAACAAAAATCAATGTTTCACGGAGATGTCGCTTTTAAAACTTATAAAAGCGCCTGTGAAATTGTTTAAGAAGGACGTTATTACTTTCCTTATTATCCGACGTCATGATTTAGGCGGTAAGTTGTAAGACTATTACTAAGCTAATAAGTAATAAGGCCTTTCCGCTTGCTAACTAGTCTGTAAACTGTTTTTAAATACTTACTACACACATATGACATTTTTTACTGCCTCACTCCCACTGAGCAAGCTCAAAATCATACAATTTGACGCACGAAGGAATCTTAATCTAACCAAGGCGCCTTTGACTTTTACCAAAAACTGAAAACGACTACGGGCAAGGCAGCGCAGGCGTATTCCTCGAAAGGGTCACACAGACTTTCTTTCTTGGTTCTTTCTTGGTTGTACTTTTCGCATTAAATTGAGTGGTACAATTTAAGTGCCATGTCTACTTTTACAAACATATTTCTACTTGTTTTACTAATTCTAGTTATTGACGACAAACTCCGCTACATCTCTGTGAAACCTAATGCATCCATATCGGTCCTACGGCAAAAAGTGTGGCATCTGTTAGATTTGCCCGACTACTGCGAAGAAGTCATCATACTGAAGACAGGAGACGACACAGAAATACCGCTAACACATTTACGGTCAGGAAACGACCCGCAACATCCTTACTTCTTGGAAGTGTGGTTGCCTGGGAAGTATAGAACACGTGAGCAAGTATTTAGATGGTGACAACCATAATAATATATTTATTTCACAATAGCGATCAATAAGCGAATTATAAAGATACGTAACTTAGTTCACAGAATCATTATTAATATACATACAGGTACACACAATTTTCTATCTTGAAAAATTCTTAGTTGAGAATTAATATCTAATACGCACATATTCAAAAAAGCATAAGTTTAATACAACGAGGCTACCGTTTTCTTACCATTAGGCTACTGCACATACACCTACCTATACAAAGCTCGCAAATTGCTTCGCACGCATAAGACAAGACTATTTTGACTAAAATCTAAATACGAAAAAGACACAAAAAATAACACTTTGTTACTACTTACCTGTTTTTTATTTATTTAAAATAACACTGAAACCATTAGTTCACAGCAATATGCTAACAATGTGTACTGGTGATGCAAAGGGAGCCACTGTAGATTTGTCAACAAACAGCAGCATTTTTGAAGGGAAAATACAACTAGATTTAATGGAAAAGCATAATAACACGCGTAAGTAATGTTTATATGTTTTTAAGCAATCTTCGAAAAAAGGAAACATTCCCAATTAGATTTCATTTTGCTTTTTACATGCTTCGATGTCTTTGTGTTGTTAAAATCCAAGATAATTAAAACATTAAGTTTTTCAAATGTTTTCTTTTTTTCATATTTCTGTGCATTTCATCATTTTAATAAAATGATAATTAAATTAACAGAAAATAAACCATTTATAGGCCTGAGCAAAATCTACATTGCGCTAATAATTATTTAGACCGTAACCAATTATGTATTTTTCAGCTAAGCCAACATTAAATGATGCCATAGGTTTGAATAAGCTACGTATTATGAAGAATCATTCCAACAATATAATACCAACGGAATATAAACAATCCGACATATCTTGCAAGATATCTACGACATCATTATTCTACAAGCTGCATGGTAAAAAAAGCAGAGACAATTTCGCGAACATTCTCATGAAAATACAAAGCGATTTGAATACTTTGAGTAGCAAACTATCCAACCTTGAAAACAAGATACAGTTGTAATAAAAAAATAACGATTTATTTATTGTCTATTTATTTTTTACTCTCTTTTTTATTGTTGTTTTGTGAAATAAAAGAGTGATTTATGAAAATACATTTTACTTCATTTCATATCCATCGTTAACACAATAAATTAAAAAGTAAGCACTATAAAAATATATGGTCATTATGTACATCGCATTTAGGAAATCTGATTAATATATACAACACTTTAATACACTCTATGTACACCTGTTAACTGGTAAATAGGCACTGATTTTATGGACTTATCATGTGTACCAAATTATAGCTTAATACAATTACATGTGCATTTGGTTTATAAATTATCTAAATTAATTAATTTAATACATAATCGAAGAGGTAAAGTGGTAAATTTCTGTTAATTTGCGACTAGGTACTATAACTAGACATACTTTACAACCCTGTCACAGGACAATGAAAATTAAAAAGATTTTTTAATACAAACGATGGATTGTGTCGATAAATATAAATCGTCCATAAATATAAAAAAATAGCTTGTCCTTTAAATATATATTTTTTTTCTATGTTTAGTTCACTTTGGAACCAAATTAAATAACAAAACATCCTATCAGTTAACAATCTTTAGTGAATAAATTAAATAAATAGTTAAAAGTATCTTCAAGATAAACTGACCTGGAGCCTCATCATCTAAATAAACATATTTGGTTCCTTTCAGACGTAAGTTTTCTATTATTTTCTATAGAATTTAACTAAAATTACTAAACTAACTAACCGTACACAACACCGCGGAACTTAAGGAAAATACCGTAAAAATACAAAACAAGAAGTGACCACAAATACTTTGTATTCAAATACTGCCTCCTTAACATTGATCCTGCGGTCTGAAAAAACAATAAAAAAATCAATTAAAAAAAATATTGGTCTTCTTTTCTTTATTGAACATCATATAAGTTTTTTTTATTTTTCACCATCAGTAACTTTCTTTTCTGGCCAATAACAATTCTTTAGCATAAATTCCTGCAATAAGATACATTAAGTAATGAATATCTAATTAACCAATACAAAATAATGTTTCGCACAGTGTAATGGCGTTTTATACATTAACTAGCTGACCCGGCAAACGTTGTTCTGCTATATAAAGTATCTCTTATAGATTATCCAGGCCGCTATAGTTCCACATCTGGTATCCCGATATTCAAAATAAATTATAGCCTATATGTTACCGAGGACTGATAGCTATATAACAAAACCAGTTTCATCAAAATCCGTCC
>DWNR01004410.1:0-10908 GCA_018250455.1 Polygonus leo
TGATTTTGTAAGCGGATGGTAGTGGACTAATTTTGACACACACGGTAGCTGTCACGTGTGCTCATTATCGGACTATAACCATTCAGTTGAATTACTCGTGTAACTGACATATATATATTTTTAAAAGAGTGCCGGGAGTTTTTTCCGCCGGATTTTTTCTTCCGGTCTACTTATGCCTAAGAGATGAGCTTAAAGCCGATGAAGGAATGAATAAATAAATTATTTAATATCTAGTTACTGATGAAACACTGTATGACGTTCATACAGGCGTACAAAAAAACGCCGAAAATATCGGTGTATAGTATGATATTACAATATTTTTTTGTTTTTATTTTTTTAATTCTGTTAAAATTCTAGTATCTACTTATAACGGTTCAAAAGCCGTGAAACAGACGGACACATGGACAATAAAGTCTTAGTAGTAGTATCATAGTAACAGTGTGTAAAAAAACAATCATAATTGAAAAAAAAACATTACGACTTTAAAATCAATGAGTTAAAAAATGCCTAAAATATTTACTCCAAGGTTAGATCTATAAACAGCATAGGCATTTAATTACTATTCAAATAACTGTAAAAACTTGTCTACTTTATTAAACCAACCGGTTTGAAATGTGCTAATCTATCTCAAAAGCCAAATGTTAGATTATGTAAGTACGTACTAAACATTGCTAAATACCAGGATTTGAACCCATGACCTTCAGAGAGCGTACTCGTAAGAAACATCGTAAACTAAGATACTGCTTTAAGTTCAACTGAATGGCGCCCAAGTGTTGTAGCTAAGTTTATTTACCCCAATAAAAAAATAATTTAATTTTTTTTTTCAGGACCAGTGGCCTTGATCATGAAAAACTATTGTTTTCACAATAGCAAGCGATAGACTTCATATATCTTTGAGATTTATTGACACACCTGTATATTTCCTCACGAAGATTTTCTTTACCGCACAATAAGTAAAAATAAAATTTTCATACGTACGGGATCCAAGCGAGGCGCGTTCTAGGGAATGGAAACTGGACCCCCGGCCTGTGAGGTCAGCTTCTTAATCACTAGGCCATCACCCTTTTATGGCCTAGTATAGGGATGGGTACTGTCAGCATATGTACACAATTTCTACACTATATGTAGAAGTGACTAAAAGGCGTGGTTGCCGGCTACACTTAAATACGAGGCGAACATCTTAATCCTCAAGGGTAGGAACGCATTTTTGGTCAACCTCAATTACGATACAAAATTACTATTATTAATACCTCAATTACTCGAGAATGATCACTAATGTCAATGGGCGGCAGTGACCACTTACCATCAGGTGGACTGCATGCTCGTTTGCTACTTTTATACGAAAAAAAATGTGTGTACACTATTTGTACCTTAAATTTGGAATCCCTAAGAGTGACCAAAAATATGTAGTCTTAAACTACGTAGACGTATCCTCAAATATTTTTTTTTATCATATAAATGTACTAAATAAGCCTGCAGCACCTGATGGTAAGTGGTCACTGCCGCCCATGGACATTGGTAATTAATCCCTACATTAATTTATTTACTGTAATTTAATCGTAACTGAGGTATGCACAGATGTATTGCTATCCCATATAACTAAGATGTTTGCCTCGTTTGTTAGTATAGCTATCAAACGCGCTTCCCTAAAACCGAAACACGATAATTGCTTCTCAGAGGATTGTGAGGGTGGTGGAGCGTAATTGGACCAGGGAGGTACCCTGGTCAATTTACGCGTGTTCTACTATCAAGCAAACCCAGAACAGAAAAGTCTACCTACATAGTCTTATTTTCTCATACTTAAGTTGGTATTATGAGAATTTGACTTTACGTAAAGCTGTTTTTCGTATCCAGGATACCAATAGAACTATATTACAAAGATTGTCGTCTGGCCCCGTCGGATACCGAGTTATATCTTTTGGATAGTTAGAGAGTCGCTATAACAACAAATACTAAAAATAAAAGATAAGGGATATCTTTATTTCCGGCATGTCACAGCATATAAGTAATTAATTAATATTTTCACACTGTGTATTACTCTGTATGTCGTAACAACAAATAATATAATTAAAGAAGAAAGTACTTTTTATAGAATGTATGTATATATTTATTTTGTTGTGTAAGCTTGTACATAGGACGGTAAATTAACAAATAAGGTATAAAAAAATATTACACATTGAAAAATAAAGCCGTTTACTTTTTTTATTAAAAATATACCTTCATACACCAACTCGTATCAACATTTTTAACTATGTATTTACCCGCCAGCTCCCATACCTCGGCCCACACAACAGTTGTGCAGGGCTAACGGTGTACAAAAAACGAGAACCTCTGACATTAGACACTGGAATTGCATCAGAGGCTGCAGTGCAACGTGGGAAACTTACCTATCGCGCAGATCGGCTGCTGTGGAATACACTTTTGTTGTATTACTTTGTAGCTGTAAAGTTATATACGGCTAATGCGTACATCTGCTTAACTAGGTGAAGCTTAAGTAACAGCTAAACCTTCTCTAAAATTTGCTTGTTTTAGGATGCAAATAGTGCCAATTACATGACATGAAACCCTATTACTAAGTTTCCGCTGTCTGTCCGTACATTAGTCCGCCCATCCGCCTGTCCGTCCGTCCGTCCGTCCGTCCGTCCGTCCGTCCGTCTGTCCGTCCGTCCGTCTGTTCATCTGTCACAAAGATACTCTAACAACAATTTGACAGATTGCGTGAACTACGCCGAGAGATGAGAGAGACGTGAGAACTTGGCCGAATATTTATAGTAAAGTAGTAGCAAACGAGCCCGGAAACCATCAGATGGTGAGTGCTTACTGCCGGAATTAACATCAAAGATTAACTTCAATCACGAATGCATTGCTACCTATATAACTTTGTAATAGATAGCCGTCCAAAAATAGCTTTACCGCATCCACCCTGAATAGAATGAATCAGAAACTACACATCCCCATTACCCCTGAAGGCTAAGTGTTCGCCATCTCTTCCAAATTTGCTCAAACACTTCTCCCACATCCAAACAACAATTGCTTCTCATCGAATTGTAAAGACTAATTATCAGTACATATGAACTTCTGTTAAAGGTACCCTCGACATTAGGAACTGGTATGGCCTGAGAGTCTGTAATACGCCGTGGGAACTCATCTGACTTGCAGGGCAACTGGTATGGAGTACACTTTCGTAAAAACATATTTTGTCTATAGGGTTTTGTTATTTGAAAATGAGTAACCTTTGTTTATCGTGTATAGTAGCAAAAGAGGACGTAATCCAGCTGATGGTAAGTAGTCACTGCCACCTAAGAACATTTGTAATTAATCCCAAATACTTAAAGATCTGAGGTCGATTACGTATGCTTTAATACCATTGAGGTCTGAGCTAAGATATTGGCCTCGTCACCAATCACGACTCTGTTGCTGAAACAAAAGATTTTAAGTTGCGGCGGTAGTGGTATATACGGACATACCACCACAGCTCCTGTTAAAGGTACTCTCGACATTAGAAGCTGGTATGGCCTGAAAGTCTGCAACGCGTCGTGGGAACTTATCTAACTTGCAGGTCACCTGGTGTGGAGAACACTTTCGTAAAATTGTGTTTTAGTCATTGTGTCTTAAAAATTGATAACACTTCCTTTATTGCGTAAAAGTAGCAAATAACCATGCAGTCTACCTAATAGTAAGTAGTCACTGCCACCAGTAAACATTTCTAATCAATCCCAAATACTTGAAGATTTGCAGTCACTTACCTGTGCGTTGTTTCCATTCAGGAATAAGCTAAGATATTGGTCTCGTGTGTATAGATAACAATCACGTCTCCGACTTGATGTTAAGCTGCGGCGGTGGTTGTATATGGTATTTTCTAGATTACCTTAATACTCACTTTCATTACCTTAATACTCACTTTCAATTTACGAACTTACTTAGTTGGTAGAACTCATATACGCCCCCTCACATCTAGTATTTGATATTGATTACTAATATTCAGGAGTGGCAAGGGCCAAATACCATTAAGCCGTGGGATTGGTTGCACTTTCAAGCCCTAGTATTATAATTTTAATAGGCTACTATTTAAAATTTAAGTGTTAATATGTTTAATCATATATTAATTAATTATAATCAATTTTGACAATCACATGTACGTTTCCTTACAACGTTTTTGTTCAACAGAAAGCAAGAAATAATTAACTCTAATACACACTTGATATTAAACAAAAATTTGAGATATATGCCTGGGCCCATCAAATACCCCAAAAAAAAAATTGGGAATCTAAATGGTGATGCTATCTCGTGCAGAAATATTATTCTATTACGATGCAGAAGTCGAGCACGTGGCTCAAAAGTGGACTTTGTCCTATGATACACTTAATATTATAGAGCACTATATCTACGTAGATGTCTTTACATATAGTAGAAAAGTGTAACCTCGTTAGTGTTTGTGTACATATCATGCATAAACACTACACTGTACGAAACTATATGGGATTTTCTCAGATATATTTCTGATGGTCATTCGTGATGGATTCGATAGACCGTCGCTTATGGACATTTGCAGTACAAGGGGAACCATCAATGTATCGCTGGCTTTGGAGGAGAGCTCTTTTCATGCCTTTTTTTCAAACTCCATATTATAGCGCACCGGGAAGCTCGGGAGGAAGCTCATTCCACATTTTGCACGTACGAGGAAAAAGGAGCGTGCAAACCGAACTGTTGGAGACCACCACGAGTCCAGTTGATGTGGATGAAACCTTATCATTCGACGACTGGTACTTCACCTGGATATGCCTCGTTTAAACTAGTGAATTGATATAGATAAAATTTGGTATACAACAGGATACTTTTTATCCCGGACGTCCCTATTGAGTCGATTCCGAAATCCACATATACAAAGTCGCGAGGAAAAGCTAGTCGAAAATAATATCAAACAATTTACGTCCCTGTATATATCATTTGGACCGTTATTATCAATAATTAATTAACTTATAATTTAAAACTAGTTTCAGTAATAACTGGCCAAAACTCTGGCATTATAACTTCCTGCCATAAAGCAAATGGCAAATTAAAGATTGTGATCTGTTATTGACATGTAAAATATTAAATACAAACAAGTACACGCAATACTTGATAAAAATGTGAATAGAACCTGATTGGTACCCTAGATCTCTGTAGTCGTTTAAAGGTAGCAAACGAGCTTGACCAACCTAATGGTAAGTGGTCACTGCCGCCGGTGGACATTTATAATTAACTTCTAAGACCATTGAATCGTATAAGAAGTTGAGTTCAGATGCGTTGCTTTCCCGAACGAACAGCCAGTACTCCTGATGATAAGTAGTCACTGCCACCTATGGACAGTAATCATTCCCAAATACGATTGAATCATATCTGTTTCCTTGTTCTTTGAGGATGTTCATCTCATGTGGAAGTATAGCTGGCAACTACATCTCTCAGGTAAGATTCAATCGTATTCGGCGATGATTACTTATGTCCAGGGGCGGTAGTGACTTTACATGATAAATAAAAAGATAGTCAGTTATTTTAGAAGGTAGCAAATTATTTAATAACTTGTTTATTGTATACATACATACATATTACGGTTGATGCTTATCGTGTTTTCACGGGCACAACTTTTAATATATCAATCATCTATATACATGAAAATGAATCAGCGAAATGTTTGTACGCGCATAACTTTCAAACGACTGCACCAAATTGGATAAAGCTTTATTTTATTTGTCCGTTATTGTTAGGAGAAAGTTGGCATGAAAATAAATATATAAAAAAAATTGCAAATATTAAAAAAACCCGTTTTGATGCTAGTAGAAATATTATATCCACCATCATTTTTTCATCCATTTTTTTTTAATTTTTAAGTTCAATATTTATAGGTTAGGCTAGGTTAGATTTTATGTGGCTGCAAACCATAAAAACTACAGGAGGAATTTTAAATATTTTAATACCTATTTTCAGATCAGTTAACTTTCAGTTATAATAGTGCAACGTTGTAAGTCTTATTCTTTTACCCCAAAAGTAATATGGATAAGTAATAAAATAGATAAGTCCTGTTGCAAGACAATATAACTTTTGCAACAGGACATATCGCTGACAATGCGAGATAATAATTATATTTTACTGTATTGAATACTTACTTTTATATCCTGAAACTTGCTGAAATAACAATCAATAAGAAATAAATTGCTTTTAGTATTTTTTGTTGACGTTGTTTGTTTGTAATTTTGATTTAATGACGTGACCAAAATTTACATCCAAGGTAGAATGAAGAAAATTATTGTTATCGCTTCAGACCCATAAATAATAGAGTATAGAAGCCTAAGTATACAATAATAAGTATAGAGTATAGAGCCTAAATAAGAGGGGCTCCTTTAGTACTTTATAGCCTTTATTGATAAATTTTGCTAACTACTTAGTTAATCTCTATACAGACTCGTGTAATGATCGTCTATGGTTTATCCAGATAAACAAAGAAGAAGAAATGTCTAAATAACTAAGTGTCATAAAACAATTAAAAAAAAACAACTTCAAAAACCACAAAATCGAGTAAGGTGAATGAACAAAAAGTGAAAAAAGATTCAAAAATTAGATATCGCTGCCAAGTATTTTAAAGCCTTCCCTTCTAGCCAGACTTGGCACCGACATGGAATTTATAATGAAACGTACCCCCAGGTACGATTCATCCTTACTTGGGGTTGATGACATATCTATCGGCACCAATGACCACTTACCAACAGGTAGACAGCATTGGAAGGTAGTAGAATTCGTGTTCGACCGGGAAGGCCTTACTGGCCTTTACAGCTTTACCGAGCGTTTTATGGCAACCCAACTTCGACCGGGGAGGTGCCACCGCAACCCTCATAATCCTCCGTGAAGCGATTTATTATGTTTCGGTTTGGAGAGGCGTGGTTGCCGGCTATACTTATACACGAGGCAAATATTCCTCAGGGGTAGCAACGCATCTGTGATCAAATTTAGGTATGACTCAATCGTACTTAAAAATGATTACTGATGATGAACATCAGGGCGGCAGTGACGACTTACCGTCAGGTGGACTGCATGCTCGTTACGATA
This sequence comes from Polygonus leo, assembly GCA_018250455.1. Classification (NCBI taxonomy): domain Eukaryota; kingdom Metazoa; phylum Arthropoda; class Insecta; order Lepidoptera; family Hesperiidae; genus Polygonus; species Polygonus leo. Next base: position 7,081 of record DWNR01004410.1, read on the forward strand.
AAAAAATGCTCTTTTACTATATGAAAAAAAAGTAACAAATTCTATTGATAATATAATTATACAGCCTCCATACAAGCGAGCTGATGCCGCAAACATTTATCCGCCGAAATGCCAGCTTGATTTGGTGCGAATCTACGAACCGCTACGTTGAAACTGCCTCTAATAATTTTGATAGTTTGCCGTTAGGACGGTAGAAAGTGGTAAGGACAAATAGCCATTGTTTCAACTGTTTTTGATCTGAAACATGTATTGCGGTGATTCGGAAAACTATTTGTATTTTTTATATGTTATCATTTGTGGCATCGCACTGGTTCAGCCCAGCCTTTAGGCCTACCATTTTATTAAATGATTATATTAGATAATATTAATGTCGTGTTTCTGATTATGTAATATTTATTTAATTTAGTGGTCTGTCTTTTTATGCATATTTTTTTCTGTACAAATATTTCTGGCAGATGTATTTATTGGGTATATTTTGCCATAATATTTATAATTTCTATATAAACACCTCCGAAATATTTAGACCAATTTCTACGAAATAAAGTCTCTGATCATCCACAGAAACGACTTCAATCCTATTTGGTGATAATTACAGATAAAAACAATATAGAAAAATCCAATTACGGGGAGAACAGATTTCAAATGACACTTAAAAAGGTTATGAATGTAAGTTAAAAATAGTCATTGATTAATCATTCAAAATTGTCAATTTTCTATTAACAAAATTACTGTATACAAACGAATATTGTACGTTTTAAACATATATTAACAACATGAATTTATTTAGATGAATGTAGTAATGTACTTATTTGGATGCATTTACTATATGACACACTAAATGTGTATATTATTTCTAATATTCTATACAAAGTACAGAAAATCAATGAAACGATTTGGAAGCAAAATAATCGTAAATCGAAAGCATCAACCGTCATTACTCCCGCCACATTTTAAGGCACACGTTTACCGACAAAGCCGTTCAACGGGCACCTCACTACCGACCCATTCATTACAGACCGCACTGCCTCCGACCGCGATGCAACACTAGCCGTTCCGAATTCGAATTTTTTCACCAATTCCCGTCTCGCGCTATTTTGCATAGGTACTGACAATTTTGCGCGCCATTTTTTCGCTGTGTTTTTGTTTTTTTTTTTTTTTAATCTGTGAATGCACTGTTGATTTACTCGGCCTGGACATAAAGGGTGAGTCGGATATTTATATATATTTTTTTTAAATGTTCTTAATATTTGGTTGCAATTAAATAAGTTTTGCTCGAAGCTTCGCGGATTGACAGTTCGTCGTCAATGTTCTGTGTTTTTTAATCTGTTTGTCTGAAGAATTTATGGTGAAAATTAAATTTAATGAGAATAGATAAATTGCGAAGAATATTTATCTGTCTTAATCTTCGGTCCGCATAGTTTTAACCAAATGATAGCATTAATTTGTCAATCCAAATCAAAATACAGTTTAAAAATGATTAATGGGCGTAATATTTTTAAACTTTAATTATTTATCTTTTAGTTTTTTGTTTTATGTGCTATTAAGTATAATGCTAAATAATGTGTAGAGTACACATTATTAAGCATTAGGTACAATAAATTACGTATGAGATAGATGAAAAACAATAATATTGAGATTGTCTAATAATAATTATCATAAAATAAAAATATGGCCCGCATTTAATAAAGCATAAACAATAATAGCAAGGAAATCGCAATTAAAATTCAGAATAAACAACTAATTATTTCGTACTCACGGCGGACTTCGCGCGGTTCGACTTTTTGCAATCTGTCAGTTTTGCGGACATTTAATCTGTGCTACAGTTGATGGACTCGTCCACCGAGAATTCGGTTTATTGCAGAATAAACACAATAAAGATTTTTTGTTGATGGCACGTTCTGCAAAATAAATGATCTTTGCCATTTGCCAAAAAAGTAAATAATGGTATAGTTATAAATGATGGCTATTCAGTTTTTGAGTACGAACATTTTATCAATATGTCGTATTTATTTATAGTCTACTACCTATACCTACATAATTTTAACATTTTTAGTTAAAGTTTTAAACATATATACGCATTTATTGTGTAAGTTTTTAAGGTGACACATTTTTGTGACTACCATTTATCAATAAAGGTCAATTCCTTTCAGATCTGTAGGTCATATTGAAATATTTTATATTCTTATGCTTCACTTATGTATGGTAATACGTATGTAATATTTATTAGTTTAAACTATTGATTAATCTACATCACTTAAGATTTATAATAAATATACGTAAGAAAATTGTTCCCAAATCTTTTTATATCACTATCACTTGTTTGGGATAAACTAGGAAATTACAGAACCGATTTAATGGACTTTTGTGTGTAACTATCGATTCTTTATTGGAAATTTAACGTTACTAGCAGAAAAACGTGTGTGGGGTCCGCTAGTAAATGTATAAATATATCTGCCTATATCTATACTAGTAGGACCAGGCAGACGTTGGCTTGAAAAGTAGATAATGTCTCTTTTCAGGTCCATAAATATCTTTTAAGCTAGAACTAAACATATAATTTGCAATCCATTAAACAGTTGGGGAGATCAGATAATTTCCAGAGATTTCAGTTCCAGTGCCACTCTGCAACCTACTAGGCCCTATTCTCAAAAACACTTCCTCAAACATACACGCATACACACAAAACTCCATGAAAATCGATCCAGCCTTTAAAAGTTCAATGACATACATACAGACGAAGTATGTATACAAAATACCTATTTTCTTTAGATCCAGCTGAACAGTTGTAATGTTTACGTAACATTTCGTAAAAAATGGCGTTCCGCTTCACGCTCCACCGCGTTAATGGATCTCAATGAATGCGCATGCGCATAGTTGAGCCACTGTTTCTTTCAATAAATTAATTGATGTCTTGTGACTAGTCTGTACAGACAGACAACAACAAATATATTGTACTATGTGTTTAATACAGTTATTGACCTTGATGTACCACCGCCACCCTCATAATCCTCCGTGAAGCAATTCTTGTGTTTCGGTTTGTAGAGGCGTGGTTGCCGGCTGTACTTATACACGAGGCGAACATTTTAGTCCTCAAAGGTAATAACGCATTATACGACAGATAATATATACCTGAAATTAGATATGATTTAATCATTCTTGGAGATGATTGGACTCCAAATCATTTTAAGGTCAGTTTCGTGCTTCAAGGAGTAATGTTAAACAACAAAAAATATTATTTATTAAATTTTACCAAAAGAAGTGTCATTTAATTTATATTAATGTCACTGCCTCCTTCCGACTTCTTTATAACAGCAGATTTGGGTACCTAAGTTCTTTATTTATATAGTTTAAAATATTTACATCTGATCTGGATAGGATTACGGAAAATCAGAAAGTACTAAAATCAGTCATAAGTAATAAAAATATATATGGGTCATTCCATATCAAATCCACAAATTTTTAACCTGAAGCCCTTCGATTTCGCTAATTTTTTTTTGTCCTTTTCTACTGCCCCAAAGAACATTTTTCAGAATTTTTTCAATTTTTATTCCCGACTGAAAAAAGTAAGTTTTTAAAATGCTAGAACTTTTTCAAAAATTGACCATTTGGGAACTCTTTTTTTATTTTTAAATGTAGTTTTCAGAAAAAAAATATGAAAAAAACTCAGAAACCCAGATATATGAAAAAGGTCTTTTGAATTTCTCTCAGTCACTTTCTCAAAGGCCGACCGTTTTTATTTTTTTGCTCTAAAATAACTTCAACTAATTCTACAATGAACCCCGCAAATCACAAGATGTGCCGACAATCGCTTCTATTTTTTTTTTATTG
>DWNR01004411.1:0-10906 GCA_018250455.1 Polygonus leo
GGAAAATCGCTCATTCCTACGGGAAATTCAGTAATATTTTATATGGCAGAACAACGTTTGCCGGGTCAGCTAGTAAATATGTAAAAAAACAAACAAATTGCTATTCTTGATGCAAGATGCTTAAGCCATTTTTTTGTCTTGTATCTAAACTTAGCGATAAGCCAGACGGACTATCTGATGGTAAATGTTGTTGGTTTTGCAAAGGTGTCAAGACTAGCCGGGCAGCTTTCAAGTCTTGGGGTCACGAGGGGTTCGCGAGTGCTGATCTACATGCCCCTGGTGCCAGAAGCAATGATCTCCATGTTGGCGACAAATCGGATCGGCGCGATACACTCCGTTGTTTTTGGAGGTAAAAATCCAAAGTTTTTATTTGTAAGGTACACGAATAATACTAGATAAATATTAATACAAAAATGCTTAGTTAAATTCAAATCAATACATTGGCTTTGAGCGCCTATTTTAATCGCTAAGGTAGACAGAAAGAAAAATAGCCAGATTTGTTACGCAACTTATTCACATTACACATGTGACTGTAACAGTGTGTGTCAATAAGTACAAGTTCTTACCACCAACTTATAAAACCAAATTACAAGGGATCAACCGCCAGTACGATTCAATCGTACTCCGAGATGATCACTAATGTCCACGGGCGGCAGTGACCACTTGCCATCAGGTGGACTGTATGCTCGTTTGCTACCTTTATACGATAAACTTCACAGGTTTTGCGGCCCGGGAATTGAGAACCAGGATTGAGCATGCGGAACCCACAGTCATCATCGCGGCTAGTTGTGGTGTAGAGCCAAACAAAATCGTGAGGTATGTTTTGAAAGAAAGATATTATTTCATGAAAAAATAGAACCGACTTCAATTTTTTTATTGAAGTCGGTTCTATTTTTTGAAATAAAGTTTTTAAACTAAGTAAAAAACGAGTAGGTTTGCATTTTTATATTACCTTTAATCTCGAAATGTATGGGAATGACAATAAAATGTCTGAGAAAATTGTTTCTACATTCTTCATTCTTACTCTAAATCATTGGATTTAGCGTAAACAATCAGTTGTAAATTTTTGGGGATACCGTTCTTAAAAGCATAAATGGATGCTGGAACTATCCTATATAATACTAATACTTCGCTTTTGACTCATCATCAGTCGAGTTTATACTCAAAAGCGTAATTTCATTAGATCGGAGTGGGAATTGCCAAGAAAAATGAGCGAATCACGAATCCAACACTTTTTAAGATAACAGCGGTTTTCTTAATAAACAAAACAACATCGCCTGCAATGTTGTTTAACATTGCCTGCATAATAACCGCTCCACGCGGTACACATGTTGATTGAAGGATACGAAACTTCGTCTTTTTCTTAATTCCGATTCCGATCTATTATAATATTAATATATCGGAATCGGAAATCGGAATCTATTATAATATTAAGGAAATATTTTCAAGAATGGGGGCCCTAGTCTTGATGGAACGGAACTATTTATATGCGAATACATGTGTTACCTAATTACCCACATTAAAGACCTGATACATCTTGGTTTAGATACAAAGAAATCCTCGACGAGGCGTTAAGCCAGAGTTCCCACCAGCCTCACCGGTGCATCATCTACCAGCGACGTCGGGTGCTGGAGTGCGCGCTGGAGCGAGGCCGCGACATCTGCTGGGACGAGGCGCTGCTCGCTGACCCTGTGCCTTGTGTGTCCACTGAGGCGAACGAGCCTCTTTATATACTGTACACCTCTGGTGAGTAGTTTTCGTAGTTTTTAGGGTCCATACCCAAAGGGTAAAATGGGACCCTATTACTAATACTCCCATTACTAACTATATTTTTTATGATAAAATAAGAAAAATATTTCACATATTACATCCTATGTTACATTTTAATGCGGGGCACAGAAAATACGATGTAACCTGTGTGCTAAACCTAGTGTTACATATATAAAAATCTATGTTTCTTTGCCGAATTCCTACGAAAAGCCCGATTTTTATGAAATTTTTGTATATTTTTGGTAGGTATGAGAATACCTAAGTCTTAAAGTATATCTCATACGGGTATGTAATTGGAGATTAGAAAAATAATGAATCTAGGTAAATAATAGAAAAGAACTATTATTTTGACGATTTTGTTAGAAATGGCAGAATGTTTGTCGGATAGCTGTTACAATATGGAATCGCAATTTTAAGGTACCACTGACGCACCAAAAGGCGTCCAACGTCCCTGTGGTCACGCCGTCACGCTGTGCTGGTCGATGCACGCGGTGTACGGCCTCCGGAAAGGCGTGTGGTGGGCCGCCTCGGACCTGGGCTGGGTGGTCGGGCACTCCTACATCTGCTACGGACCACTGTTAGCTGGACTCACATCTATCCTGTACGAGGGGAAGCCGGACCGGACGCCTGATCCGGGACAGTATTTCAGGTTAGTTTTTATTACTTTTTACAGTGTAATGTAGCAAACGTAGTAGTAGAGTAAGGCAGCAAAGGATGTTAAATGGTCACTGCCGTCCATGAACATCAGTAATCATCTTCAAGGACGATTGAATCGTATCTCAGTTTGATCACAGATGCGTTGCTACCCCTGAGTACTAAAATGTACGCCGTATAAGTCGCGTGTACGTAAAGCCGCCTACCACGCCTTTTCAAATCGAAACGCAAGAATTTCTTCGCGAATTATAAGGGTAGCGGTGGTACCTCCCCGGTCAACATCTACATGAGTTCCTGCTATTAATCTGCTGTAAATTTTCTCAGAATTATAGAGCAGCATCGAGTAAACGCTCTATTTACGATCCCAACTGCTTTCCGAGTGCTGAAGAGGGCCGACCCTGCCTCCAAGTACTCCAGGCGGTACTGCAGCAAGTCGCTGAAGACCATCTTCATAGCTGGCGAACACTGCGATCAGGAAACCAGGGTGAATATCTAGCTTTATGAGTACTAACAATTAAATTAAAATGTTAATAAGAGATAAAAGCATTTATGACTGCATTTTATACATATAAATACTAGCTAGTGGTTTAGGTATTCGTATCGTTAAAATAAGACACTGCACTTGAAACAACCTAGTTATTTTGATCACAGACTGATACTTTATTTATATTAATACGTAAAGCCAAACCTTTGTACCCTTTTAGGGATATTACATGGGCGAAGGAGTATGAAATTTTACAGGATTAAAGTTTATATGGAGAAGAAGTGCAGAAAGCTAATATTTTTATTAATGTTAAACTAGAAAAACGCTACATTAATTTAAAAAACATAGCCCATACTACCATACATTAGACTCACACATGTTTATGTGTATAGTCTGTGGTCAACCTGACAAGAGAGAACACACGTCGACCACCAGTATGTATGGAGTCATCATATTCTTTTGCCCATACTTCATTCACGTTAACTTAAAAAAATGGCGAATGTTGTGCGAACGGTATGTTTTTTATTATTTTAATACTAGCTGACCCGGCAAACGTTGTTCTGCCATATAAAATATTACTGAATATCCCGTAGGATTGAACGTTTTTCCCGCAGTGAAAAGTGTTCTAAATGTTGACCAGGCCTAATAGCTATGCACCAAAAAAAGTTTCATTCGATTCTGTCCGGAGTTTCGGAGATTAGCCCGAACAAACAGATTTATTTTACTGTTTTATTATATGTATAGATATGAATAAGTAGCTACATAATTGTAGTTTTAACATCTAAAACACGCTATACATTGTGGAGCACTCTTACTGAAATACTTAACCTTAGAAATAGACAACTATTTACGATACATACATTACAGTAAATGCAAATGTTATTCAGTGAAGCATGGAAGTGTTCTGAACTCTGGCCCTTATCCTTTGTATGTAGGATAGTAATTGAATTTATGTGGAATATTTTAATACAATCAGCGACCCGAAAACTATCTGTTCCTCATTAAAGTTACAAAAAGTGTCCCACTAATGTGACTGCTAGTAATTGTAGATTAACGGTTACGTCCTAAAATTAATGGATAATAATAAATGAAGAATGTATTACGAAATGTCATTGCGTGATTTTATTTTGCGCAATTATGAGAGTTAAAATTCTTGCGATAAAATACACGTTGTAAAGGAATATGGTTTAATTCGCGACTATTTTGTGTTGTACAGTAAACGACATATTTATCGCATTTAGAAATAAAATTGCGCACGCCGAAAAGGGCCCAGAAACTCAAAAACTTGAAAAACTCAATAAATGTATAATGTGTAATCCACTGAATATATTATGACCGAAAAGCATTAATAAAATCGACTTGCAAAAGGCTTTCCTTACAAATCCGTCGGGCTATTAAGAACCTTCCCCAAAGTATAAGCCACATCTATTTTCCATTCCTTAAAGTTGCAATATCTAAACACGATACGATTGGTGTAAGTTATAGTGAGTTGAAATACCTACTCTAATAAATTACGCTATAGGTTTTTGTTTTCATTGCAAGTGCGCGTTCCACTTTTGACTTAAAATTCCACCAAGCACTATTGGGCCTTAAAATGCTGGACTCTTATTAAATATAACGTATTACAAACTATAATGAGAGCATGGCTTGAATGTATTAGCACCCAATGGGGCCTCCTAATCCAGTGTCTTATAAATATTGATGCAATGTTCAACGTTTTAGCCATTTGTATATTAGTATTTGTAAGTAACATACTTGTATCATAGATAAATAATTTCATTTTATTTCATTGCTGCCTCTATTTTAGAGCATAAACAAAATGAATATCAAGCCGTTTTTCAAGTCATCCTCGTGGCGTTTATTAATTATTATATTGACGCCCAACGTGGGGCCTTCGAATCCACTTTTTTTATCGTATTAAGGTAGCAAACAAGCATGCAGTCCACCCGATGGAAAGTGGTCACTGCCGCCCATGGACATCAGTAATCATCCTCAAGTACGACTAAATCATACCTAAGTTTGATACATAACTAAGATGTTCGCCTCGTATATAAGTGTAGCCAGCAAAAACTTGTGAACGGACATACTTATTCTATCCCTGTCATTGGTTATGTACACTAAACCTTAACACTATAAAATCACTATCTTATCCCGGATTTAGTCACTATAGTAGTGACAAATTAGACGTCGTTGTTAATCGATATAATTAATATTTCCAGCACTGGGCCGAGCGTATATTCGAAGTGCCAGTGCTGAACCACTGGTGGCAGACAGAAACGGGTTCGCCCATGACGTCAGCCTGCGTCGGTTACGGCGTGAAGGCCATACCGCCTCACTCTGCTGGGTACCCAGTACCAGGGGACGATGGTAAGTGTTTTAGACTACAACTGTGGTACATTGTCCGTCTGTTTATCACGTAGTCCGAATCTCTTGAACTGCAGTTCAAGAGGTACAGAGGTAGTCAATTAAAATTTAATTGAGTAGGAGAGGAATAAAAAATAAAATTTTTGAAATTCTATAGGGCGCTACCGCACCTTTCAAAGTGAATTTTGCCTGTACCACCTAGTAGAACTCTCGTTTTCAAACATTCCACCCACTCTAGAGCCTCTGGTGAATACAATCAAGTATGTGCATCAGCCGACATAGACATCTTTCACGATAAATGTTGTATCTATCTCAAAAAGAAATTGTCTATCTTAATCATTGAAGTATAATGTAAACTAGAAGAGACGTCGTGAACAAAATCTGTGTGCCACGTGCAACAACTCGCTTTGGGATGCGTTCTCTAGTACGTTAGTACATTATAACTCAATGATCTTAATAGTTTTGCTTCCTAAAATACTAAAGTATATTTAGTGTATAGATTTAATTTATTTATATGATTTGTAATTTAACGTTCTTTGCATAAATACAACACGTCTCTATTTCTGTAAATGTTGTACATGCCTATAACTGGCTTGCATACCAGTGTATTTTATTTTATCACAATGTTACTTGTAAAATTTCTGTATGTTTTGCTGTTGGTATGTCAAAAAAATAAAATAAAATTTTAGGTATTATTTTATATGTATCTAGTGCAACGTTACACGATGCATCGCATCGACGCAATACATCGGGTGGATCATCGGATGGCAAGCGGGTATCGTCGCCTATAGATATTTGCATCATTAAAGGACACAAATGCATGACCAGATTTGAAGTTAGACTCTTTATGCAGCTTATTTGAGAAACTCCATGTCAACGTGCACCTTGAGAAATTTCATTATACATCGTGCATGTTCACGGAAAAAAGGCCGGAAAATTAAGATAGATTTTCTTTTTTTTAGTTCGTGCGTTAAGAGAAGATGGTAAAGAATGTGAATCAGGTGAAGTTGGCAGACTGGTCTTAAAACTCCCGCTGCCTCCTGGGTTCGCCGCAACACTTTGGCGCGCGGATGAACGTTTCAAGAAGATTTATTTCGAAACACATCCAGTAAGATATTATTATTATATTCATAAGGCAAATGCACCTATTATGGACATTTTTTAATATTACTTCCAAAATTAAAAAAGCGGTAAGTTATTCTTTTCGAATAGCTTCACTAATTATTTGTACCAACATTCTAGTACCAAAATGAATCGTTATTTACTTCCAAATGCCTGTGTGTTGTGAAATATACAAATTACAAAGCAAAAACGAAAAAAAAAATAATTTTCATAATTGGTGCATTTTCGGCAACATATATTGTATATACACTGAAAAAATAACATCCTCAAATTCATTATAAATATTAGGTATGTTTTTTTTTCAATGTTTTGTTAAAAATAAACATACGTCCCTAACAAAAGAATTAATTAGGCTGGTTTAGTCAAACAAAACAAAACAAGAAGCTCAATAAGTCTAGAAACTTCTGTTTATTTTAACTTGGTTGTAGGTATATTATATTATACTTTGTATTGTTGTAGAAAAGAATATTTGAAAATACACAATACATACCACAATTATATTTTCAAATAATAATAATACTTTTTGTAGTCTCTACAGTGGAATAGTAAGCTTACAGAAATACAAGACAAACAACACAGACAATGGAACTGTCCACTTTTTATTCAACATGTATGTTTACAATTAATTATATTTTACAGTATTATTTCAAATTAAAACTATGAAAAAACAATAAAAAATAACTTAACTTAAGTACTTACTACCATAAAAAATAGTTCCCATCACTTATCCCATGACTTTGACTATGTGCTTATGTTTTACCATATTTCCTAGGTAGCGGTGTACAATAGAAATATAATAGAAATAGATTTTTAACCTACATAAATAACAATTGACACATGCTAGATATAAATACATAAAAATATACATTAGAATTACAAAATAGATTTCCGCTTACGGTCGTGGATTCGGCATTGTTTTACGTACCTACCGCAATATCATATTGATATTAAGTATATTAATAAACAAAATTTTAATAAAACTGCTATGTATACGTTACGTGCATAATCAATCTGAGCGTTTTTTTATCGTATTAAGGTAGCAAACGAGGCAGTCCACCTGATGGTAAGTGGTCACTGCCTCCCATAGACATTAGTGATCATCCCCGAGTACGATTAAATCGTACTTGAGGTTGACCACAGATACGTTGCTACCCTTTAGGACTATGATGTTCGACTCGCGTTTAACTATAGCCGGCAACCACGCCTCTCCTAACCGAAACACAATAAATTGCTTCACGGAGGATTATGAGGGTGGCGGTGATACCTCACCCGTCGAACTACATGACTTCTACTACCTGGCACATTAATAAAATAGCGTCAAATTAAAAGAATTATTCGAAAGTTCATTGGTGTAACCTTTTGTTCACTAATCGAGCAACTTATAAATTATTTACCTAAAAATATACCGTTTCACGCTACTCATTTGAACTACGTATTTAGTATTAGTGAATTTGCTTATAATTTTAAATTTACTACTGGAATTTGTTTTTTTTTAATTATGCGGATTAGAAGCGTCATAGACCGTATGATGCTCGTAGCAAATTTATTCTATAGGGTTTAATATGGAAACGATATAGATATTTTTAGTTTTGGTAGACGAAGTTAGAAATTTCTCAATTAGTCTGATTTTGATGCATTTTTGCGCGTAACTTTTTTTATTTATTTTGATTTTGATAAACCTGGACGCACTTATTTTTAGTAAATTAAAATCAATCGCTTTCAAGCCAAGGGACAACCTTTTTTTAAATTAAATGCAAGTGTCCGTGGCTATCCTACCTAGACCTAACCTAGATTCGACCTTTTCTTAGGAACTTCTACGTTTAGTGAGCAGTGGAAACAAACCTTATTCTTGGTACCACTTTAACGCCAAAACCTAAACCGGGGACCCCCTCTCGCTCGGGGCCCGTTGCATTTTGCCGCCTTGCCACTCTGTAATTACGCCCCTAATGACACAATCGACCATGTTAGTCCTACGGATAGTAACGCATCAGAGTTCGAACTCGAGTCGCACCTATTTTGCTTTTAAATTCTAAAATAGATAACAGGCTAGATGACATTGACCTTAAGGTGGACTGTAGGCTCTTAACTTTTAAAAACAACATCTAATAAAGCAATGTTGGTTTGTAATTCATATTTTGAAATTTATATTTATTTTGAAAATTACGATAAACGTAGTGCGACCGCCATCTTACTAATTTGGCACGTAGAGTCTTGGGCTCAAAATCCGTCCCGACAAAAACAAATACATTTCTGTCCTTGTTCTAAATATTAACAAGGCAACCAGTAAAATCACTTAAACATGAAAAAACCTTTTTTATACGTTTGTTACGTATAAAAAAGGTTTTTTATGTTTAGAAAAAAAATAAAAGAATATGGCATGCTCGTAAAAAATTGTATACAATACAATGGCTAAAATAACGTTGATTAAAGTAACTGTAACATACAACTTTGTAAATAGACTGGTACATAATAAATCAGTTGTATGTAGGTATATATTTACATAATTGTTTTTTGTGTTCTTTCGGTTTTATGTAAAACTGTAGACGTGAACTGTTTGTTATTTTCGATTCTAAAGTGAGAGCAGAGTTAAGCAGTATTGAAGGAGTTAAGCAGTATTGAATTACTGTCTATAAACTTGTTGAAGAAGAAAATTAAATGTTGTTTCTGCTGATCAACGCTAAAATGTTTGACATTAAGAGCAAATTCAAATAAAAATATATAATATTAAGAGTACATTCCTTGGGAAAATTATATTTTAGTGCATTTTTTGTAAGTTAATGTCGGTGCTGTCATGAAATACCAGTCCGCGTATCGCTGGATAAGATCAGTGGTCTACATGATCTACCTCAAGAAGGGCTCCTACAATCCTATCCATTGTAAAAACTTTTAACCATGAGTTGCATTGCCATCTCGTTTGCTAACTCTATATTCTATAAATGTAGATGTTATACCAACTTTAAAGTCCTTTACATTTTTAAATAAATCTACTCTTAAACAGGGCTACTACGACACCCAAGACGCTGGGTGGATAAGCGCTGAGGGCGCTGTATGGGTGGTAGCTCGGGCTGACGACGTCATCAACGTGGCGGGGCACAGGCTGTCCACCGCGGCGTTGGAGGACGTGGTGTTGAAGCACGCTCGTGTCGCAGACGCTGTGGTGGTGGGGGCCCCCGACCCCACGAAGGGGGACGTGCCCCTCTGCTTGTACGTGATGAGGCCACCGCAAGATGGTATGTAGATTAGAGTTATTGAGCTTCAAACTTAATCCTTTTTTATGTGATATATCTAATGTAGTGGGTAATAACGGATTTTGCCAGGTGGTAGAACTCTTTTAGTTCGACCAGGATGGTACCACCCTGATAATCCTCCGTAAAGCAATTTTTGTGTGACGCATCTGTGATCAAACTTAGGTACGATGTAATCGTACTTTGGGATGATTCCTGACATCCCTGGGCAGCAGTGACCCCTTACCATCAGGTTAACTGCATGCTTGTTGCTACCTTTATTAGATAAAAAAAGAAATATTGGCGTGGCGACGCTTTACCATACTGGGGCCGCGTGCGTTGTAGGTACGTCAACACAGAGAGTATAAAGTAGAACTGTGGATGTGTGAGAACAATTAGTGTGTAGTTTGAATATGCTAATGTGAACCCACCCCGGGTTAGTGTAAGGGGTTAATCAATTATGAATATTTTCTGCACAATAAATTTTTCTTTTTATTTTGAATAGTTAAATTGCAGTCCTTAAGAGTATTTTTAATTACTTAATAAAACTTTTGTACCTATATACTTACTTATAAGTCAATTTTTTAATAGTGGTTGTCAACACATCTCATTCAAGCATGATGTTTATACAACCCCGGGTAGTAGGTATTTAAGTCTTATCTAGGTTGAATACAGTTACGATGCTTCCCGTAACTGTTCAATTCTTCAATTCTGTAGGGTCGCTCTGTACTTCCGTCAACAAAGTTTCGGATCCGTCCGAAAAACATAACGTAAGTTAGCTGTATACCCTACTCTGCATGACTTGCGGACGCAAAGGTTTCGAACGAGCTTAAAGCCATACAGAGTACGCTTTATCTGTCAGATGAAAAAAACCCTTAATTCTACTTTAGTTTCAGCCGTTTAACTCTTTCCGTAAGGTCATACAGAGTAGCAAATGCGCGAAACTTCGTACAAAACTATGGGTTTCGGGCGCAAAGAGTGACGCTATAGAACTTCAGCGGTTTTGCTGCTATAGTTTCGCGTTGGACGTGTTATAAAGGCCTATGTTAAGATTGGCCAGCATTTGAACTAAGGCTACTGTCAATGTTATTATTATTACTAAAGACGAACGCTTATCAAAGTTTTACTATAGTTTTCATAAACCATTAGTGTTATAAAATATATATACATATATAAAGTCTGTACATGCAATATATTAAAAAAAAGTTGGCGGGGATACTTAGGATCGATAACAGAACACGTTCCAACAGTTTTTAGATTTTTTGTCTGTTTGTCTGTTTATCTGTTT
>DWNR01004412.1:0-10905 GCA_018250455.1 Polygonus leo
GTTCGCGAAATTCAAAATAGGCTGTTTGTGCGTCGATGAGCGTTGGCTCGATTTATTGAAGTGATTTTAGAGAGGATTCTGGGTTTTATGACCATGTCGAAGGGTGTCGCGATATTACATGGCATATCGTTTCGTTGATAGGAAAAACGAAAGTACAAATGTTCTCAATATTCTCTAAATACAACTACCTACTAGTAAATTCTAATGGAACTGGAAGGAGAAGAATAAGGAGTTGAAGGAACAGATATATTACTATGTCACAAGAGCACACATGAAACATGGTTCTTCTGGTTTACAGAGAAAGGTAATATTTCCTTAAGATGCAGCATAAAACTAACAACAACTCGAAAAAAGTAAAAAACACACACACATCTTCGCGCCAAATCCCTAACGGGGTAGGCAGAGAGTATAAAGTGCCAAATGGCACGGTTCTAACATACTTGCCTAGCTTCTTCCACTTTCATAACTCTCCTCATACAAACACGCTGAGTTTGGAGACCTTCAGACAACACACGATCAATTTGATCATGAAATGTCAGTATGGGCTCCCTCGGTATCTACATCTGTCTACATTCGCATTGTATATATGTTTTGGTCACATTTCATCCGTCAAAAAAGTAAAAAAAATATTGCAATTGGTTTAATTGATCAAATTATTTCAGAAAATCTATCGAAATAATCACTGTACTGGAAATGTATTAAGTGAACTAGATAATAACTATTCAATTATGGATAAGTCTAAACAAGCAACTATCCTTACTTCTAAAAGCACATTTCAATTAACAAGATCAAAACAATACCTTTCCATGAACACGAAATTTCACAAAGATCCTTTAATCAACTAAAATAGCAATGCCATCTCGAGACCTGAGTGCGCGATCAATCCTACAGGAGAAAGCCATTGTGACAAATATCAAAACGTTAGGGAGTTCTTATATATAATCGCTAATAGACGTGGTTATGCCATTGAAAATACAAGGTGCAATTTCAACGAACGCACTATATTTTACTCTCGTAATCTATGTCTATCTATGTTCTTAAGTTCCGTATATACACAAAGAAAAGTTACCTGAAAACCAAATCGAATAGTAATTAACAAATCGTTTGAAAAAAAGGGTATAGTGATTTGTCACATGTCTTGTCACACAATAATCATCAAAGAAAATGTAGACAAAATTAAAATTCCGTTGTAAAAGTTTAACGTTTTTAATAATACGGTGTTACTTTTAATTACTCCACAGTTGTTCTGTGAAATTTCTACTGATCTATTGGACTGTATACACTATGTAAAATATCTACTGACATTGGACCGTACACTATTGTCATCTGGTAGAATAAAATTATAGGGAGCCGATTATGTTTGGATAAATAACTGGACTCCCTTTGTAACAAACTGTCCCATTAGTCAAATTAATTATTTACCATCTCACAAGCAGAACGTTTGTCCCTTTGACCATATCTTGAGTAGGGTTGAATAATCGCCAATCCGGTAAGAGCCAAGTTGTCGATAGAATGTCGCTATTAATTCTCACCAAGTTTGGATTGGAGATTTGTAATAGTTTGGAAGTTTAAAGCGCGTCTACTCAGCATTATCAATGTTATAATTTATGGCATGTAATTTATTACCAATGTTATGATAATTGTATTTGACGACAATGTTATAATTATTAATAAATTGTTTAAAAAGTCATCTCTTTATTAATAATTGTTATTACTAATCAATAGTCCTGCTTAGCGAAGTATTGTTTCAGAACATAAAGTTGCCTATTTGCAGAATTTGAATTAACTTCTGAGAACGCAATCAGCTTTTAAGGCAATAATTTTTAAAAATTATTGCCTTAAAAGCTGAAGACCTTTACTTTGTAACATATTTGAGCAAATTTTTTTTACGTTATGACATTAACATTCAATTCATTTACTTATTATTTTTTTTGGCTTAATATAGAACCGATTTCACAATGAACTAAAAAAAATTATAATTTTGATGTTTTGTTGGTTGTTTTAGTATTTTTTTTAAGTTTTGTTGGATATTTTATTCAAATAAAAAAAACCGGTCTACTCTGTAAAAGTAATGCAAGGTCATATATAAAAATATGCACACGTCGACTTGAGAACATCCTCCATTTTTTCGTCGATTAAAAAATGCTAAAGTTGCGATAAACTTCTGAATGTTACAAAAATATCGATATTTTGTATTCCAACTCTATTCAGTAGCGATTTGATACCAAATGCATTCATAATTCGTCTGTCCGTTGCAAACAATACACCGAAATACATTAAGTTTGAGTCAGCGGCAAACCACCATCTTACAGACGTCGCTCCAAGCCTTTGATATCTGACTACTACTGAATTCCTTTGCAAAATGGAACAATTTATTAAATGGGTATGTATTAAGTACAATGTTTCTTATGCTACAGTTATGTTGATTACTTTTGAAGTTATTGTTTTTGCAACAAATTCATGTAGCTGTCTTAAGACTTCAATTTTTGTAATTTAATATATTGTTAGCTGGAACGCATTGCGATCAGTTTTAAGAATGCATAATAATATGAAAGCTTGAATCAATAAACTTCATAGTCTAAAGAAAGCTGAGGCATTTTGTAGGAGCAATTTGTATTGTGCCATGGAAATTGCTGACATTACATAAGATATGGAACTGACTTTCTCATCAGTCAGAAGTCAGAAGAAAATAAGTAAAGGCATTAATTTACAAAATATTATAATACAAATATAATGCTTTTTTATATTAAGTAGAAACAAAATATCCAGTACATTAAAAATATTTTGATAAAATATGTCTATCTCATTTTGTTGGCTATATTCGTAAATTTTCAGCAGTTTCAAGATTTGACATAAATATTTTTTATATATATGTACCATATAACCGCAATATGTAGTTTAAAAATAACAGTTATTTTGAATTGACTGGGACATTTTCCAACTGTATTTATTGTCGTAGGTGCCACATCCATCATTTTTAATCAGCGTAGATCATTCACCTTAACAATACAGAGTGCGAAGGTCCAAAGTAATACTTAAGATGTCGGCTCGGTTTGCGGATCTTTGCCCTCGGGTGCGATACATCAGTGAGGCTCGAATTTTGGTTTATTGCAACATTCATTGTTAAGATTTTTAGTAACAGTTTTACTAATAGTACTTGAGATTGATAATGTTATTTTCTGTTTTTTATTTTTCTTCCTATTATGATTTTTTTTACGACTGATGAGGGAAAATTTGTTTTCTCCTGTATAGTCCAACTCGTTTAAAGGATTCGTCAATTTTCGAAAGTTTCTAAAATTGGAAAAAAATATAGTTGTAGGTTATGCAATTTTTTATAAAATACAAAAAAATTGAAGTTATTCAGATATTCTTAAAATCCATTCCTCTAATTAAATGCCTCATCCAAAATTTGAAATCTGTGAAGATCATTCTCCTCGCCAATATAGAGTGCGAAGGTTCAAAGTAATTGGTAAGACGTCGGCTCGGTTTGCGGACCTTTGCTCTCCCCTCGCATGCGATACATCAGTGTCGCTTAACATCCGATTGTAGGACCTTTGTAAAAATGTTTAGTTACAGTTTTTGCTAATAGTATTTAAGATTGATAATATCATTTTTCTGTTTTGTATGTTTTGTGTTCTCCTTACCTATACCTTTTGTAATCCATATTCTTAGATGTTCTTTAGTCAGTCCTCTAAGAGTTTTCAGTCTGATAATGTGCTTTCTGATCCTTTTTGTGTTTCCCTCATACAGCCTATTTATCTTTAATGGTGTTATCAATATTAGGTGAGATAATATTTTATTTTGCTTTTTATTTTATTATACTTACATACCTTGTTAAGATATACCTTGTTAAAATGTATTTCAGATGTCTGATTAAAACTTTAACTTGAAATAGATTATATTCAGTCGTTGTTCTGTTACAAAAAAAATACCATTTCTATTTCTAATATAAAAGTTTTTAAATTCTTAATTAATCTCGTAATTTATCAAAACGTTTATATAGAAATAGTGTTACTTATTTTACATAGTTTATACATCGTATTCGACTTAAGCATACACAATAAGATGTATATCATCTTATCCAAGTATTACTTTTCGAAAATAGTAATTCCTTTAACGACATTTTCGTCCCCTTCAATGCCCGTCCGACCATCTGTCTCAATTTTGGACATCTTTGTGTACCACGAGTGACACTTTAGACAATCTCACACTTCATACATATTAATTTATGATGTAACACGAACTATTTACGTATCTTAAGTCTTAGTCGTAAAACTTTGGCAAATTTCGTTGAGCAACCAATGCAATATATTATCATATTTAATAAAATAATAAATTAACGTGTTAAAATCCGTTTTCTCATCATTGTAATATCTCTCCAAATATACTTCTTTAATATCATTACTTTTACCTTTTATCTTTCATAACAACGAAAACCAGACTTTTGTGTCATAAGCATCAGACTTTTATTTCACAGCAGACTCCGAATGAGCCACTTAAACCGAAACATCGAAGAGGCGTCTGCCTATTTAAAATATAAAGTGAAGAGAAAACTGAAGTCCCTTTGTTTGTTGAAGGGGAAATAATTAGAGCAGATTCGAAAGAACCGGAAGGTAATAGAAAAACAACGATAATTCATCAGGTAAAAGCGGGGATAATCCAGAATTTTTAACAATGGCACGAAAAAGGGAATTTCACCCGAAATGGGATACGGAAGGGAGGAAGGCAAATTAGCAATTATATTGTAAAATATTCAGACGAGTGGCCCGTTTTGAACCTTGTTGTATGCCGCTTTTATTTTTGCAACGTGATACTGAGGAATTAAATTATTAAAACATCTTTTGTTTAATGGTATCATTTTGTTTCGCATTTTTTCATAACATCAAGGTAATTACGTATAAGTGTATCCTTATCTCAAATTTTGTAATTTGTAGTAACATTATTTACGTTATTACATTTGGTATGATTAATTTCATTTGTTTTAATTGTGTGAAACAACTCTTGCATTTCAGTATTGGAGCGCTTATTCTCCCGTGGTTGCAGATTTTAATTACATCCAAGGTGAACATCTTAATCGTTTGGGGTAGCACGTATCTATTAGTGTAACCTCAGGTACAATACATTTACAATCTTAGTACAAAAATGGTAATTCTACGTTACTAGTATTATGTACAAAAACACCAATGTTATTACTATCAAACATTTCCCTTCATTTAATTTATCTCCAGTCATAACAGGATTCGAATTCCCTGCATCATGTCGAGTTACACAGACTGACACATGTAAATGAACATATTTGCATACACGTGCCCCGTGACGTTGCATGCGGATTAAATTTATTGAAAACACACTTTCCTGATTGCTTAGCTGCTTAGCTGACAGGCTTAGCTTAGCACTTTAGTATTGTCAACGATTG
Organism: Polygonus leo; assembly: GCA_018250455.1. NCBI lineage: Eukaryota > Metazoa > Arthropoda > Insecta > Lepidoptera > Hesperiidae > Polygonus > Polygonus leo. Next base: position 5,417 of record DWNR01004412.1, read on the forward strand.
CAAGTGAAAGATTAAAAATTCGTTTCGCATCTTAAAAATATTAAATGGCAGTTTTTAATTTAAAGTTTTGAAATCTTTATGTAAATAAAAGTTTCCGAATAGGTCTGTTACGTGGTGATTGCCGGTCGTGATGGTTCCGTATATATTAATGCAAATAAGGCAATAATCTAATTTGATCGATGACATATGCGTTGCTATTTTTGAAGAATAACATTACTGCTTTCACTGCGTCTTTGCCGTAGCTTTCAATTTGTATTGCTGATGTTATTGGTATCATTATAATTCGTATATTAGGACCTCTATTCAATTAGATATTCAGACGATTCTCTTGTTTAGCTGCCAGCTATAAGTAAGCATGAGTAAACTCTTGGCTGGTTGTATTTTTTAACTTCGGGCGCTGCACCTGTGTTGCACCCGATCTGTATCATCACAATGATACAGATGTTTATTATTATATACCATCAAGCTACATTTTTTTCTTTTATCAGTAGACAAGTGTTTCATTCTGTTGGGCGCGATAATATACTCTAAGGAGAACTATTTACTTATTTACTGTTGTTAAAATCTGTCGTTTGCTACTACTATTACAAAAAGTCAATCTTATACTATTAAAAAATTCAAGAAATATAAGGAGACAATACAGACGTAGACAGTGCAAGTAAAATATTTATTTTTTTATTTTTCTCAAAAAGTCCCATTACTGCCCATTGTCCATACGAGAATCCATTCTTCCATAACACAGGGGTCAAGCCAAAAAACGCAAGATGTCCGCCGCAGTTTGTCTTCATTGCGCGACAGGTTTATAGCGCGCGGTAAATAATAACCACAGGGCCGTTCATACACATTCATAGAAATTATTTGGGTATACAGGGTGTTGACATTTTTTCTTCATCTCAAAGTCCAAATTTAAAAAGATTTATATTTTTAAAGAAGAAAGCAATTAAGTCATCGAGTGAACTCACTTCTGCGTATAAAATTATTATTTAGAAAATGTTAATAAATTAGAATGTGAGTGTTCTGTAACTTTCATCACCTACATTTTTACTCTACACTCCCTATTGATTGATTGTCCTTGTAATTTAGTAATTGTTGTTTTATGTTTAATATTCTGTATATATTATACAGTTAATATAACATTGGATAATTACTTCATAGATATTACATGAGTGTTTTTGACATTGTGCATTTTTCGGCAATACTTACAAAAACGAAATTAAACACACCCTGTACATACGTGTCATAAGTGGATTTCCCACAAATATCTCTGGCCGGAATTATCACAGTTACTATTGGGCTCTAACAAGAATTATGAGGGGCAGATATTGAGGAAAAAGGGCATCTGCAGAGCGATGACCAGTGGCAAATGTGGTGTATTGTTTTGACATACTCCTATAAAACATTCTGAAGGAAAGCAACTGATTATTCTTTACATTTATCATCATTTATCAGTGATAGCATGATATTTGTCAGTGATACTGTGTTGGTTAAGTTTCTAACTTTACGCTTTGGGTTCAGTTCACTCACATCTGGTTTTTAAAATGACGTGCATATTAAAATTTAATTTACGTTTACTTTTCGATGACGATCTACACGATGATTTGGTATAAAGATTGTCAAAAAAACTTCAATAATGTGTGAATTATTACTTGGCCAAAGCGGTAGACTATTACCTACCTAATTCTTTTTAATTATGGTATGGAATAAGGAAGACCTATGTCGAGCATTGGAAAAATATTCGGTTCATTAATTCATTCATCTACACCAGGGGTTCCCAACCAGTGGTCCGCAGAAGCCAAAATATGGTCCGCGAAAGATTTTAAATTTTGAATCGATTGAGTCGTTTTAATGTAAAAATGCAATTTAGTTTATATTAAACTTCGAGGATCGCCTTGCACTACTTTACGGTTTTCTTAACAAGGCCAATAAGGCCAGGATTCTTTTGAGAGTAAGTGATGATTTGCGTGTCGCTTTCAGTAACAATATTAGTCCTAGGATTGCCGAACTAGTGAAGAAGGTACAAGCTCGGAAATGTCATTAATACAAAATTACAGACGTTAACATTTATTGTTTAAATTAAAGTTTCAGTTTGATAATTACAGTTTCCACTGAATGACATAAAAGTGGTCCCTGACCAAGAAAAGGTTGGGAAGCCCTGATCTACACATATACTAAGAATATACCTATAACTGTATGACACGACTGCATGCATGTTTTCTATTTTTATACTAAGAAAAATATCCTATATTTTATTTATTGAGCATTATTGAGAGAACATTCAACATAGAAAGATACAATAGACGAAGAATAAATACTGAGTCTAGGGGTCACCCAAACATATTCACATAACTAGATATCATGATAATGTAATTTGTGAACAAAATATTATTCACCCCAAATTTCCCCCACAATGCGGATAAATGCAACTATTTCGGTAAATTGAAGTAAAAGAGAGATTTAATCAAATCATGTCGGAGACGGGGGATAATCGAATGTCATAATGCACTTCAGTTTTTTGTACTGTTTTGTGGGAGGAAAATAATATTATATTTTACTAGCTGACGTCCGTTCATAGGCGACGGTGAATACTCACCATCAGGTAGCCCGTCTGCCTTATCGCTAGGTTTAGATATAAAAAAAAAGCTGACCTGGCGTGGTTCCACCATATAATCTGAAAAATTAAAATCGCGATTTTAAATAGGGTTTGGGATTAGGAAGTTGAAAAAATTGAGTTATATTCGTTTTTCATGCCAAATTAAAATATAAATTAAAAAAATAATAACAAAATTGTCTTAAAATTAATAAAACCAATTTTGAAATCACTGACAAATTTTTAAATTGTTTATATAATTTACATTCTTGCCACCATGCTTATAAAATAACTAAATTGAATATAAAAGACCTGTTATTGTTTGGTTCTTTTACATTATTTTATTCAATTTTGAATCATACAATTTTACAAATACAGATTTTCTTTTGTTGTCCCCACAACAGTAAAATGCCTGAACGCATCTAACGAAATCGTCTTATCAGCAAATCCGGAAAACAACGCATGAAGTGTACCGTAACAATTTTTACGGTAACACAAAATATTCCATTCGCCTCATAAATCATACATTACCTGTTAAGATTACCGAGCAAGGGTTGGCTCGTGACAGGCAATTTGTCATGTGCCCGGTCATGCGGTGAGACGAGATTCGTCTTTCGGATTCCAAACTTATTATTGTTATGCGGGTCTCAAACTTGTTATGTTTATGCGGATCTCGAGGTTGTTATGTTTATGCGTACTCAATTTTGTTATTGTATGCGGTATGCTTATTACATGGATTAGGGGCTTAACGGGTAGAATTTAATGTTTCTTTGAGGTAAAGCCATTTTATACATTTATGATGGCGGAAAATGTTGGATTTTCTATTTGTTTTATAATGCCTTACCGGTTTTTCGATTTTATTTGAGATACGATTTCTTATAGGGATCTGTGTTTTCTACTTTTTAGCTAATATTTTCACAATAATACAATTAGTACTATAAATATATAATTATCAATTCAAATAATACAAATAATAATGATCTCAAAAAAGGGTTTACTTGTATACTTAAAATGAAAAGGGCTGATTTTTTAGTTTCGATACTATCCCCCTACTTATATTGCCCATAATATTTTGGCACTACTACTGAAGTATAATAACTTTTGTACTTTTAATAAACTCATCATTTAATATCTTAATATGTACAGACTGACTACATAACTAATACCGCGCTCATTCAGAATATTTTTCAAAGCTTATGGGATTCATAAGAGATAAAAATAAATTATAGATGCACCATAAAAATGAATACCCAATTAAAACGTTATAGCAATATTTCCCTAATTAATAAACTCGATTCTTCTAAGCCACGAACCCCGACTTACCCTCATGTTGGGATAAAACACGTAGGGGGTAAAATAGGTCATGTGTATATGTGGTAAATCTTCTATAGGTATCCGTTGCATTATAAGCGCACATAATAGTTTTGACGTATTCGTAATTCGTAAAGTATTAATTAATAATTGGTAATTAAATATAAATAAAATTTTGAAAAAGTACATTAAATTTATTTGAATAAATTATATTATTTGTTCCTCATTTTTGTAATTATTATTGGATTTATCATAAATTTTACTTTATTAACTTCACCTTTTACGCCAAATATAACAATACCGTTGATACATAATGAAAATTTAGCAGAATAGTATACGCCTTTCTAGGATAACATTTACATTTAGTTATAGGATATTTACTAAACCGACATTTTGTTGTACGATAATTTTTTATCATTAGATATTAAAACTAGTGTAAATCTTAAAGATGTTTAGTCACAATATGAGGATAATAAAATGGCTTAACTCACTAGTATTTTTGTTTGCTCGTCTAGTTGGTATTTGGTCATATTTCATTTAGTCAGCGATTATGGCCGAAATTGTTTTCATTCTGGGGTTGCTATTATCGACTCTGATAATGGCGAGGATGGACTTAATAAGCCATTTATTTAATTTTATCTACTTATAGCCGCTAACTTTTACTGAACATTTTTTTCTCATCTCTTAATATTTCATCGCTTGTATTCAACTCTCTCGTGGTGAGACTAATTAACAAATCTTTATAATTAACATGGAAAAAGGTTCGATTTTCACCCCACAAGCCTAACGGCTAATGATCTGTTAATCCGTGGAAGAGGAATATGATCACGGTGAAATGAATTTTTATGACGAAATTTTGAATTTGAATTTGGATTTATGTTTTCGGGGATTAATTTGAGATGATATGTTTTGGTTTTATTGTTGCTTTCAGGAAAGCTTATGAAGGGTATCTGGTTCGATTCCTAACGAAGGGTTTTGGGTTCGATTCCATGTCCGGCTTCTATTTTTTTTTTGGGTCTGGTTAAACCCAGACCTAAAAAAAAATTCTTGCGTACTTGTGTTTTTTTGCGTTGATTGTATAAAAATACATTTTTTGTGACAAACATTTTTTACATAAATTTTTAGTTCATCTGATGGTAAATTATATCATAGCTATCCATGAATTACTCTGCTACTGCATCTTTAATATCGATCGAGTACTTGAGATTCGTTGTCACCCTTGAGTACTGCGTTGATCGTCTCTTTTACATCTAAATGTTATGAGCAACTACATCTTTCTAATCAAAACAGTAATGCTACTAAACAACTGCTGAGTGATAAAACTGGCGTCATTAGGTACATCCGGGCAAATCGTATGCAGGCAATCTACCAAGATAGTAATTATAATTATTTTGCATACAATCCACTTGACGGTCAAAAGGACTGAAGTGATCAATGGATGACATTCTCAGGTCATATAACCCAAATCTGGCTTACATAAACTGAGCATTAATTTTGACCGGTAAACACATCTTTGAAATGAAAATAAGTTTATAATATAATAATATAGGTATGCTTGAAATACGCCCGGGTTGTTGTTGATCAACAGTTC
>DWNR01004413.1:0-10905 GCA_018250455.1 Polygonus leo
CCCGTATTCCACAGCTAGAGAGTTATGTGGTGATGATGGAGAAACGTAAATGATTTGTCCTACGATGATGACGATGATTAAATAAACAAACGAATCCAGATAGATTTATTTACTTACCAACGCTACAGCCAAAATTTTCAGCATTTTTAAATTTCCAAAATATTTCACTACTTGATCAATTAATATTATTAGTACAACCATGTCTTGTTTTACACGAATAAATTGAACTACAGACTCTCAAACGTTTTCTTTATTTTTCCCCCATAGTGCAAAGTTTTCCCGCGTTCGCGGCCTACGTGGGGCGCGGCGACGTCGACCGGTGACGAGTATAGACTGACGCGAACTGACAATGTTTCTACGACTCTACGAGGAGAAGGCGGGCTGTAGTTGCAGAATTAGCAGACTTAAACTGTCTATATTGATAGTGAAGTCTTCTGGCCTTAATGACTCATAGAACACCTAGGCTTCGCTGTTATTGTCGTGTAAATGTAATGTAACCCATTATTCATGCTTATCTATTTTTAAACGCAAAGAAATACGCTAATTGCATATCTTTAATAAGAACCAGTTATTATACCTAACTTATTTTTTTAGAAATTAGCTTATTTTAGTGGCCATTTTAATAAGGCTTTAATTTAGATAATTTATTGTAAATATGTTGGAATTATTACGGTTCAAAAGATGCAATAAAAAAACCTTGAAAATACCAGTGTGTTGTATGGCGTACCCCTTTTATTTTTAACTATTAGTATTTGTTGTTACCTATATGCAGCTATGGGAATATACATTCGGTAAAAAATCAAGTGTCTACATATTATGGTTCAGTCTTATGACAGAGGAAAGGACGGACAGCCAAGTCCTGGTAATAGGATCCTGTTTTTACTCTTTGGGTAAGGAATCTCAATAAAATCTTCAAATTCGTCTGAAAAATTTGGAACTAACGACACTATAAACTTAACGTGTAATGTATATTGTTAATTGTGCTAATTTATTGATATGATATTTGAATAATTTTATCACCTGAATGTCTATATGAATGAATACCATAAGCAAGCAAAGTGCGGTCAAGGTAAACACGTATATCTAAGTGTTAGGTACCTGTAAAGGTTCCTACACATGCGTCATTAGTTACTTATGTCGACACTAATCAAAAATGTAAATGTGTTTATCATGAATTTAGGTATAGACAGTGTGGTATAAGTCGATACTTAATGGGGTAATAGAGGCATAACTTTAGGGTGTGCACGCATCAATGACATATTGGAACAGTGAGCAATGAAGGAATAGTGAAGACGGGAGTAAGGGCTATTAGGTTTTTGTACGTCTGTTAAGGAGGTACTTTGGATGCCACATTTTGTGGATGTTAAACATGTAAAGGACATTTAGTTCAGGTTTCGGAGGAAAAGACACACAGACTGATCCTTCCCATCGCCCACGGTGGCAATTACCGAGGCAGGAGACTCCTCAAGAATTGCTGGGATAATTAGATATAGGGAGGCCCACAAAGGCATACTTGGAAGCGATAGCTTGAAAATGTGAGGACAATTATCGTTTATTAAGATGAGTTGGGTATCTCGTGACTTTTAAAATAATAGAGTCGAGCCGCCCTCACAAACTTCTTAACCTAAGAATTATTCAGGCTCTCCAATTTAGCGCTCTAGATTTGAAACATCGGATTTATGTTGTAAAGAAATACTACTTATCACAAAAGACTGGGTGTGCTTAGTTTCACATCAAAAGCATTAGTGGTTCAACGAATTGCTATTGCCTCTCTGCGAAGGAGTGTCGCACGTGGCCCCACGTGCACGGGGAAGCGTCGCCACGCCAACAACTTCCAAAATATTGGTAATATTTTCATATTCTCTTTAAATATGGCTTACGGAGTGTATATCAATACGGATAATTGTGAAACTAACATATCCCTACTGTTTGAAACGGAAATAAGAAGTAAAAATTAAAAACAAGTGTATGGTATTATGGATAATTTATTATATCAACATTAATGTTTTTTAACTGTAAATCTTATTTTAAAACCATAATAAATATTATCACAGATGTGATGCTGCCGTATACAAGTATGTTTAATATTTTTGTAATCTATTATTGCACCTTCTGAAACAATAAAAATAAATATTTATTTATTATGTACTATAAAAATACAACAACAATACTTTCTATTTTGTGTTTCTTATATTCATATCAAACCAAGGATTAACTCACCATTGTTATTTCCGGGAATATTGTACTCAGGTTGAAATTAGCGCGAGAAGTTACAGGAAAACTCGCCAACGATCGATCTACGTTATGATGACCCATATTTTGCATATTTGAAGGCATTAGATGACCGTTGAAGAAATCTGTTTGATATTGAGTAGGCATCTGATTTCCAACATAATTAGGAAAAGGTATTTCTTCGGCCATTAGATTTGAATGGCGTTTAGTTGGGGGTTTATTTTGCCATAGAAGATGTGAGCTATCGTTCCATTCTTCTACCTCGTTGCTTAATTTAGCTCTTTTACTTTGATACTTCTTCGTAGATTCCTTTTTCGAACATTCTAATTTATGTTTTGCGGCGGACTCCCTTCTCGTACTCTTGTACGTCGCGGGCAACTTATCTTGGTGGAATATAGTGGAATTATTCTTTATTTTTAGCTCTTCGTATTTATGGTTCGTATAATTACATTCGGCTGTCTGATTATAATCCATAAAGTCGGTTGAGAATGGTCCGCCAGTATAATTTCCTGCCATAAGATTAGTTCCTCCCGGCATAAAATTAGAGTAAAACGAATTGGAAATCGTGTTCGTGGTGGAATTATATAACGTTGTCCCAGAAAATTGTTGCCCTGTATAGCTATTGTCGGAGTAATCAATTATTGGTGGAAAATGTGAGACCTGGGCGACAGTACTATCTTGAGCTATATTAAAATCATTATATTTTTGTGAAGGCGCGATAAACTTCATAGTACTGTTATCAATAGCTTTCTGACTACAAGTGCCCCCACGTATTAAGGCCTCGGCGGAATAGTTGTTCTTCTGGTTCTTTGTGCTTTTCTCTGTTTTATTAGATTTACTTTTAGATTGCGAGAATTGCGCCATGTTTTCGTAATTGCTTATGAGTTGTTTTGGATCATTAAAAATGTAACTAGGCTGCGCGTTTGTCTCTAAACGTGATGACATTGCTTTCCGATTTGTGTCACTTACATTAGTAACATTTTGTTTAGTAGGTATTGGTTTCGGTGGCTCAATGTTTGATCCGTAATAGCGGGACGGCATATTATCTGAGGATCTATTCATAAGTTGAGTAACTGAGAGAAAACTGCTACAGTTTGGTAAATCAGTCTGGGGGACTCTCTGACCTATTATGTCCGTTTTCTTTTTATCATGGGGTCCTAATGCTAAATCGCCTACCAGTGTTGGTAAGTTGATCGGAGGGGGATCTATGCTTATTTCAGTAGTGCCGGCCGGTCTGGCTGTAGGCCATACTTGAAACTCCTCCTGGTTAGACTGTGATGGGTAATTGTGCATGTTTATAGGGAAATAATTACTATCATTATGGTCCTGTTTCTTCGTCACATGATACACTTGCGAGTATGATGATTTATGAGTATTTTTTACCTCTGCTTGTGACTGGTTACAGTTATTTTGCATTGGTCTGATTTCTGACGTCATCCAATTTATATGCATTTTACTAGGCGATTTCTTAGTATCCGGCATTTGATGTGGTCCCGTACTACTTGAGACTTTGGTGTTAGCACCAGTATTATTGTCTGTTGCATGTTTTATTTCATATTGTTTTGTTATACTTGTTTTTATATTTATATTAGGTTGTTCAGGCACTGGAAGATAATTTTGCTTAGCACTATAATTTTTGGAAAGATTTGAATTATTGTATAAAGGAACATCATCAGTCCAGAGGTTAGTTGTTTGGGAATATAAACTTGAAATTCCTTCAGGAAACGAAGTATTAGATTTGGTTGCAACGTGATCTTTTTTGGTGTTTGCCACGAGTGGTACATGAAAATCTGGATTAAAAGGATTATAAGATGAAGAATATGTCGTCGCTACTGAAGTCAATATGTTGTCTTTGTTAAATGTATTTGAGTTAGTTGTACAATTAACAAAATCGAAACCTTTATGAGACCATCCTAAATCGATATCGTAGGTTAATCTAGATGATCCAATTTTCATAAGATTATCCTCAACATTACTGTAATCAGTTTTGTTCTTCGTTGTGTATTTCTCCATAGCACAAGGGTACAGTCCAAGACTGTTAAAATCATGGCTAGACGAAATACTACTTGTACTATAAATGGTGTTCTTTACAGTATTAAATGGATCACCTTTGTAAAATATATTACTAGTATTAACGTAACTCGTTGTCTGGCTTGCAGTGGTTTTATTTACGTTACAATCAAATTCCATCCCAAAAGTAGAATCTGTGAGAGAACAGCTTGTTGATATAAGTGAGGGCATGGGTAAATTTAAAAATGGATTTTCATTTGATGCATTTGTTACGATCGCTAAATTATTTGTTTTCGTTTCTGCTGTTTTGCTAGTAACAACATTGTTGTTTATATATTTCTGGTCATCCGGTTTGTTTATTGCTACAATTGGGTTAGAACTCTTATTTGGAGATTTGGTTTTGCTACTGAGCATATTAGGTTTTTCAAAATACGATCCGCTGTGTGAAGTTACTTCATTTCGCCTTAGATTACTCTCTTTAGGATTAGAATGTGATGGATTCTGCGCGTCTTCTGCGGGACTGTCAGCTCTGTTTCCACTTACTAGAGGAAAAGATAGTAGAAAAGCAGCAGTCGGTGAAGCAGCTAGCAATTCTTCAGCCAATTCTAGTCTAGCATTCCCGCCATCAACGTTTTCACATATTGTTGCGTCTAATATGTTTGGTAATTTCGTATCTTTTGTTTTATCTTCGACTAGTATTTCCTTATTTCCTTCATTTTTGTTGACTTTTGTTGAACCAGCAGCATTATTTTCTATACTTATTGGCTTTTCAGTAATAGGAGGAGGTGCAGGTTTTTGCATTATTGGTTTATCTGCACTTTTGGATGAAGTAACACCTTTCACCAAATCTACATTACTTTCTTTTGGTTTTGTTTCTACATTTTTATCAGAACTTTTCGCTTCTTGTTCCATAACAACAAGACCATTACTGTCAGATTGTTTGGATTTATCTTTACTTATCTCGATATTTATGTTAGAACTTGAGTCTGTTCCTTTTTCATGTTCAATTTCATTTTGTTTATTATTATCCTTCATACGTTCCTCTTTAGGTTTTTCTTTCGATGTATTTTCATTACTTATTGGAACAGTTTCTTTGCTCGGAGTCTCTTCCTGATTTACTTTTTTTACTTTCTTATTACTACTTTTAGGCTTAGAATTACTTTTCTTTGATTTTGTTGCTGACAAGGGTCTTGAGTATGCAGATATCGGTAAAATATTAACCATTGTGGTTTTCGTAATGTCAGTACTATTTCTATTTATAATTGGAATAGGTGATGGCTTATTTAATGGTTGTAAGTTTGTATCAACTAAGACAATTGTAGGCGGTACAGTAGGAAAGAGCAATGGTCGTTGTGGGAAAATATACGGTGTCGCCGGAAGCATTACTAATGTATTTTCTGGACCTGAAAATATCAATTTATTGTAAATCTAACATTGATACAGTCAATTGTTGTTTTATATTTAATATGCATACTATCACAATTTTGTAGAAGTAATCTGGTAAGAAGCAGGTGGTTAGAACTAATTTAGTTTAACGTTAACCTGATGTCCCCTATGAATCAACTCATGTTGTGCTCTGATTTTGGGCAACCATAGTTGTGGGATATATTTACACACAAAGAAAACATTTTAATACTCAGAGAGCGCATATTAGCTACAGGGACAGTTCCATCAAACTTGGGATTGATTACAAATGTACATGGGCGGGAGTAACCACTTACTATCACATGGACTGATGTTTGCTATCTTTATAAAATAAAAAAAAAAATATTTGCAACAAAAAAGTGACATAATTTCCTGTGAATTAATTATCTGGTTTAAATGTGTATTAAAATGAAAAGAAATAAAGGAAGAAACTATTGTCATTAATTTTATTTTTTATTCTACAAAGGTAGCAAACGAGTCCACCTGATGGTAAGCCCATTGACATCAGGAATCATTCCCAAGTATGATTGAATCATACCTGAATTTGATCACAGATGCATTGCTACCTCTGAGGACTAAGATGTTCGCCTCGTGTATAAGCCGGCAACCATGCTTCTCAAAACTGAAATACAATAAATTGCTTCACAGAGGATTATGAGGATGGCGGTGGTACCTCCCCGGTCAAACTAGATAAGTTCTACCACCTGGCAAAATTAAATCTAGGTATATTAACAAAAATATATATGTAACTCACCCTTTTTGGTATTACTGGAAAGAGGCAAAAGTTTTGGTAGCTTTGGTAGGCATTTATCGTGGGAAGGAATTGTAACAGTTTTCTCAGTCTTGGATTCAACAATTTTTTTATTCTCAGGTTTAGGTACATCATTCGTTTTCTGCTTTGCCTTCTGTAGTTTCAATATTTTCATAATTTTACCATCTGTAATGTTATGTCATACATATTATTGGAATTTTTCAAAAGACGTGAAGTTTTAAAAAATTATCAATATGACATTGACTTTGAAAATGTATTAGTTCTTAGTTCATTCTTATTAGGTATTTGTCTAGAAAATGATGTATTGCTGGGATAAAATTCCATTGCACATTTCATCATTGCACAATCCTAAATGACAAAACTTTGAATAGAAAAGTGTTTAAGCCACAGCCATTGTTATAAAACATACTTTTGATATTACTCACTTTGATTTTTTTTATTTACAATAGAGACCTGAACGCTAACATCCTTTTTATCTGATTTTTTGATGCCTTCCAGTTTGACCTCGAGAGCCAGTATCTCAGCTTCTGTAATTGGCAACATTAAAGGTATTAGTAGTATGTAAGTTTTTTAAGTTGTGAACTTGTAATGCACATTATATTACACAGACAACTCAAATATGTGTGGCAGATGTAATGTTTAATTTAGTTTAATTTGATTTTTTTATAAATTTTATTATTTCGTTATTTTATTTCATGAAAAAAGCCAGTAATGCATTGGCGGTCCCTCTGGTGCTGCAAATGTCCATAAGCGATAAGGACTACATCAGGTAGCCCCTCTACGTTATCGCTAGGTTAGGTTATAAAAAAAAAAGTCTATAATAAATATAGGAACTCTTTCAGAGTCCTTATTCGTGTCATGAAAATTAAATAGAATCAGTTCATCTGATGCTAAGTGGTCAGTGCTGTTCATGGACATCAGTAATCATCTCAAAGCACAATTAAGTCATACCTAAGTTTGATCACAGATGGGTTGCTAACCCTGGGGACTAAGATGTTTGCCTCATGTATAAGTATAGCCAGCAACCACACCTCTCAAAACCTCTCAAAACACAAGAATTGCTTCACAGAGGGTTATGAGGGTGGTGTTAGTACCTCCCCGGTCAAACTAAACTAACATTCTACCACCAATTATCAGTGGTATTGGTTTGCATCACTATAAACAAAATTGTAATGTAACTTACTCAGTTGAGTTTTCTCTTGGACATAGTTTGTTAAACAAATTATGGCTTTCTGAATTATTTCAATCTTAGGATATTGAATGTTATCAGCGTCACTGTCTCCCGAATTGTTGTTAGCTTTATTAATTGCTTTTACAATTTCACCAAGTTTAGAAATAGCATCATTGAATTTGTTACGCCTCTGCCTTTCCCACTCCCTGCATTTGCTGAAAATTGAAACTCATAATTAAATACTATCTTTCAGATAAAATTATAATATCTTTATTTTTATTATAATATTTCCACATGTTTCAGCTAACATTTTGTCTTATGTATGGGATTATAGAGAATTAAATTAGAAATAGGTACATAATACTTGGCATGTTTACAAATTTGGTAATGCAAATAGTTGTAGTGTAATATTATGAAAAAGAGGACCGGTATTTGCGATAATTTTATTGTATATTATTTTGCAAGTACATATACTTGTAAATGATATATTCTAAGCACTAGGCCCTTTTTGTAGAAATACTAAAATCCTTATCAGTTTTACCTTGGAGTACGTTGTTTATTGGTTGTTTGCTCCATATTATTTAAATTTTATTTATACCAAATAATCCATTATAAACATTATTTTTACAACAATCAGTCCGAAAGCAACAAAGTAAATTAAATTATTATAATAATTAAACTTCATTACAATCAAATCTTGACAGTCTTGACACATTACATTATGATTATATACACAGATAACTATATAAGTACTACAGCACAAATAGATAGCACAGACAACAATATAAGATAGACAGATAAAATATTTTCTTATAATGTTGCTGTTATCTTCCAAAGAGACAAAACTATACAAAACAAAAAGTCAAAAAAGCAAACCATTGGTAATTAAAATCCTATATACATTATAATTATAATGAAATCAAAGTATTGTTTACTTCGTTAAAGACACTATTATCAATATAGGGAAGATATGTCACTAAATATATTTTAGCATTTTGTGGACCTATTCGCAAAGTGTCTCTTATTATGTTATTTGAACCAATAACTAGAGTATTTTCTTTCTAATTATGAACGTATAGTTATATAGTGTTCAAGAAATTAAGTTGTTTGGTAATAAAGGTTTGTGCAAAATGTATGGTGCCATGTCATAAAAAAATATTGAAATGAAACACTAAATTGACATTGACAAGTTGTTGACAATTTTTTAACAATAAAATTCTTTGGGCTCCGCTAACTGTTGGGCATTCCCCAAAGTGATATTGAGTCATAAATTCATAATTTGTGTCGGAGAGTGTTGCTTTTCCTACAGTTCATATCGAAACCGTGCTGTGCTTTGGACATTACTTTATTTTGCTTAACAAGTAAGTAACAGATTTGTATAGGATGTCAATAGGACTCGCAATTGTAATTTAATCTATCACTCAAAAGAATTTGTTTTGACTGATTGTTGTTTGGTTGGTGGCGTTGTGCCTAAAACTCTGATCATGATGTTTGCAATTTGCACGCATGCAATAACAACAACAACTCGTTATTGAGAGTTATAATGCTAACTGCATCTTTGTTTTAAGGTAGTCACGATGTCTCTGTACCCGTCATTGGAGGACATGAAGGTGGATAACATGGTGCGGGCTCAAATGGCCCAGCATCAGGCGCCTGCTTACCAACAGCCGCCGCAGTACTCGCAATACCCGCCTCAACTCCCGCCTGCTACGTCGCAAGGCCACATGTATCCAGCTCTGCAGGATTATATGGGCCTAGAGCTATCGCCTGATGTCATCGCGCGTAACATGCCTGAATATCAACTGCAGACGGTTAATATCCATTAAATTCTCTTTGTTACATATCTGGTTTGCATAGCTGTTAGTCATATATTCCAGTAATAAAATATGATCTTGATAAGGATTGAATATGCCAACTAAGTATTTACATTAAAACGTTTCCATTTCATAACATACCCTACCAGTGATGCAACATTATAATGTTATATTTGATTTATGCATAATACTATGCCAAACAGTCTGTACATAATTTGTTATATATTGTTAAAGTAGCTATACCATACTAACATTGATTCCTGGCCTTTAGATTCAACCTGGTACAGTGAGCAACTTGGTGGCTCCATTATCTTCTCAATCGACTACTTTGGCTAAAGCTACTGTCACCAATTCTATAAGACAAGTGATTCTCTGCAAGGATCGGGATGGCAAATGCGGTCTGAGACTCCATTCCGTGAACAATGGAGTGTTTGTGTGCTATGTCGGTGCTGGCAGCCCTGCAGCTCTTGCTGGCCTTAGATTTGGAGACCAGATTCTGGAGATAAACAATGTTGCCCTTGCCGGAATGACAATGGATCAATGCCATGGTATGCTGAAGAAAGCTCCAGTTAATGGCATTGTGTTGGCTGTTCGTGACAGGTGAATATTTTGAATAACTCTTTAATATTGCATGTTATTTATTATTTCAATCTATACATATAACAAATCTGTAACTGATCACCGTCTTTATGTGAAAGATATTAGGGATAAATCATTGGGGGTCTTTACAGAGGAATAGAAAAAAATATATGTTTTTAGAATTGTCTATTGGTCTGTGTGTTTGTGTATGGTAATTTCATGAATGGTTCAAGAAAATGTGGTTTTCAATGATGTATTGTGGTAAACTTTACTTAACACTGTTTATTTCAGTTCAATCGGTTCATATATAAAATGAGGAATGATAAAAGATGAATGATGATAAATGAATTAAGGAAATATATTTTTATATTAATTACTCAAGTGGCTCAGCGGTTGGATTGATGGTTGAATAGGGGGTGCCTGTTTGACAAAAAATTTCAATGATTAATTTGGATTTCTGTTCTGGGTCTGGCTGTTTGTGCGTTCTTCTTGTGTGTGTAGCTATGAGTGTAGAAAGTTTTATTTTATTTTAGTATTGACACATTTTTCATAGAACAAGCAATAGATGCGCATGTAAACTATTATCACTTAGTTAAATTGTGCAGAAATGCATAGATCTTTGCCATAATCTTTGCCAAATATAGTTATGCCATTAAAAAAACATGTCATCATGAAACAGAGCAAGATTTTAACTACAAGAAAGTTACATGTAATGCTACTCATGAATACTTCAAAGTATTTTAGTTTTCCTATCATTGGATAGCAATTGCTAATAGGTAAATTGCTGCTGCTGATTTAACTATAGTATATCCTTGCTATAGTATATAATTGCTGATTTAACTATAGTATATCCTCTGAAGATTTAGATGGCAGGCAAGGGGCAAAGCAGGTGCTCTGACTTT